>DWPQ01000860.1:0-14169 GCA_018251795.1 Perichares adela | reverse complement strand
CGCAGCGTCCCCCGCCACCCCAACTACCGCATCCAGCAGAACCGGAGACCAGCACGGCTGACTTCCTCAACCTGAGCAACGAAACTAAAACTGAGAAGATTGAGAAACCAACGCCCAAGTTGAAGAGCGATGACTCGTTCGACTTCTTCGGCATGATGGAGAAAACAAATGAGGACGCGTTTGGTGACTTCCTGAGTAGTGGCGCTGCAGCCGACACTACCAAGGTGTGTTTCATATTACGATATTTTTGTCAGGACCAAGTTAGTCTGCGCTGGTATCATAAATCTCTGTGTCTTGGCTCAATGGCAACAAAAGTTATACCATACAAACACTATTTATTTTACCACAAAATATTTTAAGTATTGAGGACACCACGACGGTGTGTATTGGCAGACTTTATTACTTGACATTCTTGACATTTAGATCAAATATAGATTTGCAACAATTTAATACTTTTATACAGGGTGTCCGGTCACCGGTGTCAGAGACTTGGGGGAGTAAAATATGGCAAATTTTATCGACTTTATACATGACAGACTTGATTTCTATCGGGAAGTCACTACTAGTTGATCTTCGTGTTACTTATTTCGCGTTACTTATTTCGAGACACTATATTTATGTGTGTTTCCAGACGTACACATCTGAGTCCATATTCGGGGACCTGCCCGCGCCGCCGACGGAGCCCGGCAACGTGAACTCGAGCGACCCGCTTAACTTCGACCCGTTCGGCCTCAATGACCCACTGCCGAAACAGGAACCCGTACTCGCGCCGCAGCTTATTAAAGAAGATGGTAACTATGTTTTAATTAAAGGATATTTTTTATTTATTTATAATTTATTGAACCTAAACAGTAGTAGTCAACGTTGAGGATTTGCAGAGAGCGGTCAAATCATTATTTGACATTGGAGGAAAATCGTTTAACTTTTAGACATGTAAGAAGCAAGATTGCTATCTTGTCAGATTGAGTAAAAACTGTTAGTACGACGTGCCCTCCGTGGCACGAAGGCTATTAAGATTTTTTGCGACTAGCGGTCACCTATCATACCACTAACACACACGAAGTGTAACAGTTTATCTAGTCGATTAATTATATCAGTGTACTGTATATGAGCATGTTAATGATGTAAAAACAATGTTAGGTTCAGGAAGCCGTCCACAGAGCGTGCCATTAGAACAAGCTCAGCCCCGCAAGGACCCGTTCGCGGAGCTAGATCTGCTGGGCACGGGGTCGGCGGGTTCGGGGGGCGGGGCCACTCCGCGCGCGTCGCCGGCGCACACGCCACACACGCACACGCCCGTACACACCAACACGCCCGCGCGCTCGCCCGCACACCAACCTGATTATAGGTAAGATAATCATATCGTATGCTACTTATGTTTTATTGTAATGTGAGTAATTGCTTTGCATCGTTTTGTTAATTTCCACACGGGCATAGCATAGAAATTATAAATAAGGTCTATGTACTAATCTTTATTGATGATGATAATAATATCAAACTACTAGGGTCGTGACATTTTAAGTACGTTTTAAAATGTCTTCGATACTCGCTACAATGAAACTGTTTGTATAAATTGTAGGAGGTCGTATAAACTGTATTGTTGTATATTTCAAATATTATAATCAGCCTTACTAAGCATATAATTAAATTCATTAATTCGTAGTGACTTAAACAGTATCCGGTATAAAACTCATATGGTATGAAAAAGTCAAAACAAATAAATACTAATTTATTTATTCATGTTAAATTTATAGTCGAACTCACTTCGACACGGCGAAAGCCCCCGCGGAGGCGGAGAAGACTAAAAAATCGACCGACGTGTTCGGTGATCTCCTGGGTAGTCAGGGGTACGACTTCGCCAAGAAGGACAGCGGACCCAAGACTATGAACTCCATGCGCAAGGAAGAGATGGTCAAAGAAATGGACCCTGATAAGCTGAAGATATATGAATGGGTGAGTTATATTACATACATTACAATCTTCATCCCCTGTTTGCCAATGACCTTTTAGATTGCAGCCTATAAACCGCATTTACATTTATCAGTAGTGACAACTATTTTCGTGCGATTAGTACTGTAAGATTATTTATTTTAAGTTACCGAAATTGTACACTCAAGATCACTCAGGTTAAGCTTAGGCTGCGTCAAAGTATATTCGAAAACCAAAGTTGTCCATACTACTAAGCGTTCTAAAGTTAGTTTAGCTAGTAGTTAAAGCTAAGAATTCCGAATTAGTTAATAGACAATGTACATACATGATATTGTACGTACCTTATCTTTGTCATGTAAGTACAGACTCGTTACAGTTAACGTACAATGTACAGACGGATAACAAGCTGTGATAGGCTAGTGGTTTGAACGTTGGTCTCCCGATTGGGAGGTCGTGCGATCGAAGCCGGTGCCCACCAATATTTTTTAAAGTTCGTATTAGAAATGAATTATTATCACTTGCTTCGGTGAAGGAAAACATCGTGAGCAAACCTGCACACCTGAAAGTTCTCCATAGTGTTGTCGAAGAGCTCGTAGTCGTGTCGATGTGTCGGTAGTTAGGCCACCACTGGTGCCTGTTTTAGTGGCGGCCGACGGAAGTATACCCTGCCGACCCGCACTCTCAGTGTGGGAGGAGGCCCGAGCCCAGCAGTGGGACAATTATGGATTGTCAAGTATATACAGACATATATAGTTATACGTATATCCGTATGTACAGACGGAGGGTAAGAAGGCGAACATCCGCGCGCTACTGTGCTCGCTGCACACGGTGGTGTGGGACGACTGCCGCTGGACGCGGTGCGACATGTCGCAGCTGGTGTCGCCCGCCGACGTCAAGCGGAACTACCGCAAGGCGTGCCTCGCCGTGCATCCTGATAAGGTAACGACTAGTCTGCTAACGTTTTATAAATAGACGCACTGTTCCCTACTTCATTGCAGAAAAATTCTATTAATTTTTGAATTAGAACCAACGGACATATATATTTCAAACGCGAAGAGACGTAAAGAATTATAATCAATTTCCTAGTTATTAGAAAGAGATAGTTATTAGTTTATCAGTTACATTCCTGTCTACACGAGAGTGAATTTGATGCGAGCTGATTGATACGCCACTAAATGATTTGCCGGCAATTGCCTGGAGTTTTTGTCGTCTGTTTTTAATCGCGGGCAACGCATCTTATAAAAACATCTTAGGTTTTAACATATTATATTACTGGAGTACCTACTCTTTTACGGCAGGAGTTTTCACCAGCTGTGAGCTCCTAAAGGATAGGTTTTAATGTATATTTCGGAAATTAAATATTAATTTATAGCCGGTAAAAATTAATATTTTGAACACAAACTTTCATTTAAATATAGATTAAAAATGCTTTAAGTTATCAATTGCTGAAAACAGACATAATACAATGTGGTTTTTTTTCTCAGCAAATGGGAACATCTAATGAAAACATAGCGAAGATGATATTTATGGAACTAAATAACGCGTGGAGCGACTTCGAGAACGACACCAAACAGCAGAACCTTTTCCAGTCTTAACGTCCCGTGACAGCGCATTATTATATTATTATACATCTTTATGTCATTGTATCGTTACTTAGATACAGCGTTTTGCAGTCATCCGTGGAATAAATTATTGTCATTGATCGTATTGTACTTTCTGACTTTATGGGCAAAGCGAAAGATGTATTATTGGCTTTATCATTAATCTATGTCATAGTCCTATCTATGTCAGATGAACTGTATCCGAGGCGAGTTAAAAACTAACCAAATTAAAACTAAATCTCAAATGTTCGTCTGAATGCTTTTAGTTAACACTATCAACAATCAGTATATATTGTTCGCCTGTAGCTTGTAAGGGTAATGTAATCGCGACGGCATTTGTATGGCACTTTAAGTTATTAATCGTCATATATAATAATATTTTGTACCCCGTTAGGAAAATAGCACATTTACATACCAACTTAATGTATGGATATAACCTGCTTGAGTTGCTTGTTATAATTGAAACTATTTTAGAACAATAACATAGTATGTTGTCGATTGTATAGATGTAGTAATTATATAGATACTTATCGAACTTAATAGGAAGCGATACTCATATAGTTATGCCAGTTTCAAGTAATATTTCATTCTTTACTATTGTAATAGTTTTTCATGATTTGAGCTTCTTATTATAATATTATATACTTGGTATGTAGTGGGTATGGAATAGTAAGATGATGAAACCCTTAACAGAAATGTATGGACAATACTTTAAGTGAATAATTGATAAGATGCATAAGAATTTCACCTTATTGGCGACTACTGATATAAATATTCCGTTTTTTTTTTTTGGTATAAATAATTCCATGTGGCAGCAAGAATAGTTTTGTTAGTAACTGTATACAAAATACGTTTGAAATTTGTGAGCTTTCTAAATGGTAATTAATTGGTTTTAACAACGTATTTTTGGGTGGTTTGACAACGTTAAATAAATATCAAAGGAGACGATTCATTTTGGGCCCAAAGTTGAAAGTGGTATCAGTGTTATCAGTACTTTTATTAGTTCCCAAAATGTATAAAAAGAGATTATATAAATAGCAGACATAGTGAACAAAATGTTTCAGAATTATGTTATTACCAATTTTTTTTTCGTTTTCCGAGATTTCTAATTTTGTCTAAAATTATGAAAATCTCAGATTTTAAAATTTATATAGCAGTTATTGTGATGGCTCCGCCGTTGACGGTGCCATGTAGCAAAATATTCAGAATATGTCCCAAACAGACTAAAAAATTATTTTTACCTTGGTCGGTGCTTCCAACTTTGGGCTCAAACTTGTATGAAACATGAATCGTCTTGTTTGCTAGTGGTAGTGATTGTGGAATGTAAACGTTATGGGAATCATGAGAGTATACTGTTGAGGGTTGATGGGTTAAGTAAGGGCACATGGTGTAAATTATATGGAGATTCACGGTATTAACTAGAAGCGATAATATATCATAATTTCTGGTGCATCTGTAACTACATTGCTTTTTAATATTCGCAAGCGCGGTAGAAGTAAATAATACTTAATTTATTCCGTTAATAATAACATGTTAGTTAATGAAATGAGATAATTCATTAATGATGTCGTCGTTGCGACTTTAAATCTTGTTGTGTCACTTGTCTAATTCACTTATTTTAACACATTCTGTTTTATTATGAAAAAAGAGTATGAAGTTCCCGAGTGTTGTATACAAGAAATAATTTGTGAAAAAGATCTAATATATTATTTTTCAATAATAATGATTTTTATCTGTGTATGTAATTTTTTTACAGGTTACAAGCATCTAATTTTTAGCTTTATAATTGAACTAAGAAAAGTTTTTTTGCAAACAGACATATTGAAGTCGCAGTGACGATGTGTTTACATAATTAATAATAAGTTTTCTGAATATTCACAATTATGTATTTCATGCGGCTATTGTTTCAATGTTTATTTATTTATGAACTTTTAATACCTTCGGACTAATTCGTGTACCTTGGAATGCTAAGATTTTAAAAGCATACATATTTAATTATTTTTTCGTACCATAATCTAATTTGTAGATTTAAGGTCAGAACTTATTTCTATGGCACCGTTTTGTACCAACCGTCTGCCATTTGAAGAACATCGTTAGTAGTTAGGTATACATCCTGTTTTTTTTATGCTTTATATTGCAATATAAGAGCTATTTTAAAATATTCAGTTTTAGTACTCTTTGCTGTAGTCGGAAATCATATGTAATCCATTGAAGGATAGCATTTTTTTAATTTATAATATTATCAATATAATTAAAATGTAACAAATCACTATCTGTACATAGAAGATATATGAGTAAATAAGTATTGGGACCTTATTAACACAATAGAACCCAAAACAACGATTTTTAGAATTTTTGTCTGTTTGTTTATCTTAGTACTGTAACTGTCTTCTTGACAAGTAACGCGTCGGTGACCACTTACAATGAGGTGGTCATAAAATAAAATAATTTAATGTCATAAATTGACATACAACAACAACCCATAATTGTCTCACTGCTGGGCTCGGGTCTCCTCTCACACAGAGGGGTTAAGGGCATAGCACACATAAATAACACACACCGCACACATAAATTGACATAATCTTTTATTTCATGATTATTTTTAAAATTATTGCAATACGTCGAGGCTGATGCGATGTTAACGGTGTCATATAAATAACTTATGACATTTATAGTATATCAAGTGCTAGTTGTACGGAATTGTGTAGAAGGAACGTGGTTGGTATCACCGCAGTCTGATAATGGTACTTACGTAGCTAAATATAAGTTTATATTATTTCGATGCTATAAATTATAGTCAATTTTTCCGGTGTCAGATATATCTATTGAGCTGGCTATGTTGTTTCTAAAACTATTTCATTGTAACTGAAAGGGTATTTCACTGGTGTATTTGATTTGTATTTAAAATTAAATTGATAGGTAAATATTTATTATCTGTTTGATTCTTATTATCCGGTGTACGACGAAAGTTTAACGATAAGAGATATATGTTTCGTTGTGTGTTATATTGAGGGGTGCAAGTTTATGTATACAATATTTTGGTGTTACAGTTTTGTATATTGGATGCTTATGATTGCGTTAAGTTTGTACATTCCTTGTAGTGGGATATAATCGTGTAACCATTAGTTGTAGCGTAATTATTTTGATACATTAACAGAGGTAGACCTCGCAGTATTGGTCTGTTTCGATCGGAAGTAAACATTGAGACGGTTTCATATTTGTAACATCTACCCACATCGCTGTGTTCGTGTGTGGGTAGTTTGACAGAACAAAGTTTTGTAATAATTTGGTATTGTCTCGATTAAATGTTATTGCTGTGATTTACGTCCATCAAATGCTTGTCTAATTTCAGTTTAGAGGACTATTGTAATTCTGTAACATTGTCACGTGTTTTGTGATGTTCATTTGTTTATTTTAAACCGTAATGTTTACGTTAGCCAGTGAAAACTGTTCCTAGTTGTGTTAATAGACGCTTGTGTAGGGCCCCCGGAGGCCCACTGGTCAGTGGTTATTATTTTAGGATCAGTGAAGAGTGTCTGTTTAGAAATGGACCGGCAGCTGCCAGTTTTGTGTATATTTTGCTTGAAATTAATTTACGCAGTGACTTAACTTGTTCGGAAATAAATAATTGCATATACCTACAATATTTTTTATTCTACCCAATCGTCGTTTGTTTTTTATTTACTTATATGTTAATTATACGTCAGTATACTGTGCTAATATTGTGATGACGGCTGAATCCCAAAGCTACTGATATTTTATGAAGATTCTACGCATGGATGCGGGGCTTGAGCCGAACGGGCTATGAACAAAAACCTATCGACTCAGCCTACTTCATTTAATCACTCGATACTAATTTACCTTTTGAACTTAAATTGGAATTTAATAAACAAGCAGTAGACTTTTGCTTTTACATCAAATCCGCTTTTTGTTAATTTAGTATGTTGCATAAAGTATAAAAAAAAGTACAGTTCCTACTAAGATAATAAAACAAAGGCAGTGTTTTAATGTTTTATTGGTTACTTAAACATGAAGGTGGTTCCTCCGGTCAGCTGTCCTCCATCTTGACATCCAAGCAGCCGTACCGCTCCAGTAACTCCTGCTTCTTCTTCTTGAGCAGCGCCTCCTCGACTTCCTTCTGCGAAGGTACCGCCACGTGCGACGTTAACGAGTCTTTCGGCTCCTCGTCGTCATCGACCCGCTTGTCGTCCGGCTGCGGATAATACGTTGAAATATAGTGACGAAGAAAATAGATTATATTAGATATTCTAATTTGGGAAACTCATATTAAAATAGATACATATTTAAATAAGTAGAAAGTAGAAAGTTCCGTATTTTCGAGGAGGGAGTGAATAGGCTTTTACTTTCACCACCTATCAGGTGGCATCATAGTCAAGCACAAATTAATCTTATTAAAAAAACATAGAAGTGGCATAAAAAAACTGAATTTGTTTTATCTTTTATATATAATAAGTTTTATATATAAAAAATAAGTTAGCCGGATCTCGGTATTCGAGTTTATTTGAATATGGAACTGAAACTCACTACTAAAACTGAATACTGAACCCTACTCACATCCTCTGGATAAATATTTTCTTCTTCCTCTTCTTCTGTGACCTCTTTGTCTTTATTAGATTCCTTCTTTTGTTTCCACAATCTAACTGCTTCCGCTATTGCTGTAAACATGAATTATGGTTCAACTTGAAAATGCACATTACCAAAACGACCCAAACTAATGACAGGACTAACTGCCCGCGGTACCTGACTTGGAATCCTGCACAAATATTTAGTTTTTCGAGGCTATGGGCGTATTACAAAAAAATTATCACTTGCTTTGGCAAAGGAAAGTATCGTGAGAAAACTTGCTTACTTTAGAGTTCTCCTTAATGTTTTCCATAGTGTGTAAAGTAATTCACCGCGCATTTATCTAGCATGGTAGACAATAGCTAAGGCATAAAGGAAGTGGTAAGCCCCTTATTAATGCTATTTATAAGATGGTAAATCTCCCTTACAAGTGTAGCGACGATCAGTTATTCGAACGACTATTTTCACATAGCAAGTCACATGTCGTATCTAATCGCTTTGCTATGTAAAGAATTTGTAACTATTACCAGTTTCCCGTAGGAATGGAGCATATTTCCGCGGTAAAAAATAACCTATGTTCATTAGAAATAATGTCGGCTTCTAATGGTAAAAGAATTTTTCAAATCGGTCTAGTAGTTTTGGAGCCTATTCAGTACCAACAAACAATCAAATATTTCCTCTTTATAATATAAGGAAAGATGAAAGAGATGCAAGCGGATTGTACCAATCTTTTCGGCTTGTTCCTCCAACGGCACGAGCAACCCGTCGTCATCGTCCCGATACCCGTAATAGTCAGCGTCGACGTCGCGCATGAGGTCAGCTCGCGTACGTCGCGGCGGCGGCGGCGGCTCCTGCTCGAACAGTTCCCTTACACCTGTGGCCCAAGGTGTCATGTGATTCTTATAAAGTTCTAAACAAGGTACCGAATAGTACCGAAATATTATGTGTGTTACCAATTTCATTATGGTGTGCGCAATAAAATATATTGTATTATACTGTACCGATAAAGGTTAAGTTCAGTTCCTAAGTGTTTTTTGTGTGTGTCTAAGTGTACCTAGTAATTCGTACCCTCGTAACCGATTCTTGTCGCGGGTAGAATGAACAAACCCAAATAAGATATGGTCGCCCTTTGTAGACTATAAATTGTTAGTTAATTGTAAAAATATTTTATTTGGTGTACAATAATGAGTATTTGTATTTGTAAGACATAACATAATAATATATAAGTTGAATTTGTATATACACCTTTTCGGTCTACAACGCGTCGGTGTTGCCATTTTTGTCACACACATTCACATTCATTTGACATCAGGTGGACTATCAGTTCGTTTATCGGCAAAAGACAAAAAACTGCCATGGAACGCCATTATTATTTTTCAAGGCTAATTTATGCATCTAACAAAAATACAACTTTATAAAGCAATTAATAAAATACTAAAACAATTTCATACGTTACATCAAAGCTCCTAGCATGGAAGTTATTTTATATTTGAATAAACCTATTTTATATGTTGAGTTTAAACTAATTATTTTTGGATGATTGAATGTACATAACTTTATCATTCGATTTTTATTAATTGTACAACGTGAATTAGTTACATTAATTAAAAACAAATGACTAACTAACCTGGTAAATCTTTGGCAGCACCAAAATATTTGTAGCCCCTGTTTCCAGGAACTTCTTTGCCATCTTGATCCAACATTTTCGGTCCCACCCGAGCATGGTCCGGACCACCGAGAGCCTTTATTTGAACTTCCCAATGCCGCTTCTCTCGCATCAGTTTGTTTATTTCGTCGTTGAGGTCGCGTATCCGGAATTCTCCAAGACCAGCTAGACATGGTTATTAAATAAATGTTGATGAATAGGGATTATATTGTTAGTAAGTACGCAATAGTTTAAATGTAGACCAAATGACAAATATCTGAACATTCAGAACACATCTAAAGTTATGGGTTGGTAGCTGAACTCTTTTTAAATTTATCCTCGAAATAGATACTTATTTTTTGTTTTTGGACTTTTTAGCTTTTCTACTTTTTTTATCTTTCTTGGCTACGTTAGTTTTACTTTTACCCTTCTTGGGTTTCTTCTTAGATTTCATTTTGTCTTGTAGTTTGCCAGTACTGCATTGTTGGGAGATTTGGTTGTGATTAACTGGTTTTTCAGGAGCTTTAGGTGTAACCAGCTCTATTTCTAAATCTGTTTTTTTGTCCTTAGTTTCAAGTTTTTTTCCAATTTTTAGTATAAAAACGTCCTTGTTTGGATGTATTTCCTTTTCTATATTGACTGGAGCGGGACAGTTTGACGGCGTTACATTTACTATTTTCTTATCTCTCTTGTCTACTATTCCATCACATTTGTTATAAGTATATTTAAGGTTGGAAGAATAAGTGTTTTGATCTCTAATTTGATATGCGTCTCGTGGTAATTCAAACTGGATTTGATCGCCAGTGCTATGCAAAGGGCTATCACAGGTACATATATCTTGTATAGTTTCATATTTTCCGGATCTCTCAACTCTTGTAGTTTTTGGTACTTTAATTTTTAATTCGTTTTCGTTCATTTTTGTAAATATTTCATCATATTTTCCCCCGTCATCTGTAATAATACTATATTTATTATTTGCTTATACAAACGGTGTATCAACACAAATGTCAGATTTTTCGCGTTTACCTCGATGTTGATTGTTATAAAAATTTTGCGGAACCGCTGCTCGTTTTAAAGATTCCTGAACACTAGAATAATCTGATACAGGGCTTCCGGATCTTCTAGCTGACGAATTATTATACGCACTATGTGAATGGTCTTTTCTGTTAAACACGTCTTCGTCTAAAAGGATTTTGCCATGTCTATCCATTTCCACTTTTTGACATGAGTACAGGCTCATTCCGTGGTCTTCTTTCATAAGAAAAGACGTGCCTTGCGATTTTGACGTAGCATTAAACACTGTTGTGATCTCCTTGCCAAGGAAAGACATACGAGTTGTAATTTCTATAACGCCTATCGGATCACTTTGATCATTGTTGCAACACGCCAGGTAAAATAGACTTTTCGAAAATGGAGTAGAAGTGGTGCACAGAATATTATCATTTGGTTGCTCATCAGTCCATTTTTTGCAAAGCTCTTCTCGTAAGCTGGCAAATTCATTTGTATAATCCATGTAAGTTTCAGCTATCCTTGTGACACAACTTGAACAAGGAGGTTTTTTTGCGATTTGTAAATTCACTACAAATTCGTTTATTGAGCAGATTTTATCGTATGTCATCGCAAACAACGTAGATTTGCCTACATTTAATTTGTTAAAATTGCTGATTTTCCCATATGAAGGATCGTATAACATAATTGGTTGCTTGCCAAGAAACGATGCGGATATAATAAGGTTGTCATAACTAAATTCAAAACATTCGCACTTCATATGGATTTTGTTAATGATAAGTTCAATAAGAAAAAGATGATACGGGAAATTTACGTCCTCCTGTTTAACCATCCCTAATTCCTGTTTAGTCCGGCTGATATCCTCTGACAGATGCTTTATAGATTCCCTCAAAGCATTGGCTTCATTTGTTAGTACTTTACTCATGTTTGATATTTTATTTATATTACTATTTAGCTCAGGTGACTGTGAGTGGTCTATGCTCTTCGACAGTTCCCTTACCGTCTCTGTTATCTCATCAACATACTGTTGAATTTTATCACCTTGAGGTTCAAGGTAAGCAATAGTTTCTTGTATGTTGTCTTCCACATTTTGTGATTTTATACTAGGATTGTTAACACTAATATGATCTGCGTTGGAAAGGTTTTTGTTAATACTATTTTGAATAGATCTTTTCTCGATATTAGAAATTATTTCTTGGGTTTCCGATCTGATGCTGGGACTCTTTGTCCTTCTGTCTCTTTCTTGTGTATTGAGAGATCTATTTAAGGATCGTTTTTCTGGT
Source organism: Perichares adela (assembly GCA_018251795.1). NCBI lineage: Eukaryota > Metazoa > Arthropoda > Insecta > Lepidoptera > Hesperiidae > Perichares > Perichares adela. The sequence continues at coordinate 2,119 of DWPQ01000860.1, read as the reverse complement.
GATTCAGGGTTGCTGATTTTCCTAAGAGGACTGGCTTGACGTTGCAGCGGTGGAGATTTCGATGACGATATACGTAGAGGTCTAGACATTGATGTATTCGGTGATTTTACATGTGGTTCGTCTCGCAACTCTATGTTTGGATCTGGTGGACTATAAGTAGACGGCAAAGCCATTTCGTCAGTATTTAAATCTTCCATACTAATGTAATTTTCAGAGTGAAGAAACAAGAATTTAAGTTATTGTTATTTACCACATTTTAAAATAATCATGGCCTAATGGATTGTATGTTTTTCTTAAATCCGATTCGAAGCATAGGTTTCACTTAAAACAGGAACAGCATAAAATTAAACAATAGTGAATAAATAATTTTAAAACAATTAAATTTTTAATTAAAAATACAATTTTATCCAAAAGATATTTTCAATTGCGCAGTAGTTGTAATTACGGGATTTTGGGATAACATGGGATAATCGTTCTATGTTATATATTAACTTAATTTAATAGCAGTGACAGCCGTGGTTAACAGAGATACGTCGGTCTCTCGAATGGGAGGACCTAGGTTTGAAACAAATCTGCATGCACTCGACATTTTTCAAAAGTTATTTGCGTAATAAACATTTTATCATTTGCTTCAGTGAAGAATCTTTCTGTATCTTATTGACCGGTAACGCGTCGGCGATGTATTTAATGTCATGGAAATCCATGAGCAGGTATGCTTACTATCAGTTGGTTTGTCTCTTTGTTTGTTTATTATTGACATAAAAAAGTATCCACCAAGCCTACATATAAATTTACGCAATATAACCTTTACGAACCATTTTGTATTTGAGCTACTTTTTTGGCAATCTCCCTTACAATCTGTAGTCTCCATTTCTCGGCTTGTGGCAGGTCGTTGCACTCTGAGGCGAGGTACGGCCGACGCTCACGTTGTCCTCCGGCTTCCTGCACCTGTGCCGCGCGCCACCGCGCCAGTGTAGTCCTGAATATATTGGTAATCATAATAATCTTTATTGGCCATAATTAACTTTGTATGTAAAACTTTTACCCCCAGTAAAGCAAGAGCTGTGGCATGAAATACAATATGTTGGATGGCAATGTTTTAAGCAATCATATTCTAATTCAAAATTACTCATATCAATATCACAGATACAATTGAGGGTGTAACATTTGGTTTTACCCCCATAATTAAACATTACTTTTTAAAGTAGATAAGAAACTGCAAAAAATACTCTTCAAATTTCCCTTTTACATTTTGTACAGAAATATTTACAAAACTAAGTGGTTCCTGATGTAGGTATCCATGTGTTGTATCACTATTAAGGGAAAGAAAGGAAGCATTAGACCAGGTACTGTTTTTCACAAGAGTTACTCATTTACTTACATAGCTTTCTCTGCATTTCTAGCCTGGAAATTAAAAAAAGGTTGAACTTAATAGCTGTACGGGACAAAGTTGATAAGGGACGATTCTTTATTGTCGGTTGTTTCAATTAATGTTGAGAAATACATAAACAAATGAGGCAATTGCTCTGTCTTTAGTATACAGGTAGATGTCACTTCTTGATTTCAGCAAGTATAGTCTATACTAATATTATATAGAGGAAAGATATGTTTGTTTGTTTATTTGTACCGAATAGGCTCCGAAACTCCTGGACCTATTTTAATAAAATTTGGCATATAGAACCTGAGAAAGAACATAGGCTATTTTATATGGCAAAAACCATGTTTGGAGGATCAGTTATTAGTGCATTCGCAATGATATTTAATATTGTAAACAATTACCTTGTATTTACAAGGCTGAACTACAATGAATATTCATTTCTCAGTCCTATAAAAATATAAAGAAATAGTTTTTATAACCAAAGACCTAAAATTTATAAGGTTAAACAATAAAATATATGAATAAAACATACCATAGCTTTTATCTGGCCCTGGACCGATGAGACTACTTTTTTATATCGTATTTATAAACAATATTTCAATAATATGAATTGAATACACCGCTTTAATAGTTTATTTTAAAATACAGCAAAGTATTCGTTGTAAAGATTGTAATGTTTTCGAAGTTGTTTTGTTGACATATCTTCACTTGACAAGTTCATTGATAGCACAGAATCATTAG
>DWPQ01000859.1:0-14169 GCA_018251795.1 Perichares adela | reverse complement strand
AACAGTGAAATGAGTTTGGTTTATTAGAAAACTAGCTATACAAGCCAGAATGACACTGTTAGCCTATGTGTCGATTCTTTTTCAACGGAGTACTGCTATTCGTTTTCCATTAGCAACCAAATATTGTATAAATAAGATCAAAACAAATACGTTCTGTTCTGTAACCAATAAGACAATTCACAACGTAAATACAAACGTAGTAAAGGATGTTATTCTCTTTAAATATGAAAATCCAAAATACTTTATGTATATGAATGTTTTCGCTGTGGCCCAATACATGTTTTGGACTTACTTGGGAGTGTTCGCATTTAAAGCTTTGAAGGATGCTCCAGTAGATAGATCGAAGATAACAGATGATACGCCATGGTTCAGGAGAATAAATCTTGGTGACAACAAATACAGAAACACATTAGGCGCGGTATCCCTCCTTATTGGTAAGTATTGGGATTTTATGTTTAAATTCCGATATTTCTGCTACAATGTGTCCTTATGGAGCTCCACAGTGTGAAATTGTATTCCACCAATCAAAAATACTTCATTATATGACAAATGGAAAAATTATCTAGATAAATGATTATGGGTTGTCATTGGTGCTTTTACAATTTAATTGTAAGACGTTTTATCATTTGTTTGAAAAGTAAAAAAAATATGTTATCTGTTGCAGGTACAGGTTCGTTAGCATTGATATGGATGTACACACTGAAGTCTGTTAGATTTTTGATCCTCAACAAAGGTGGTAGGCACTTAACGTTTGTTACCTACACGCCGTTTGGCAAGAACCGCATTATGAAGGTCCCCATTGAAAATGTTACTTGTAAGGAAAGCCGTAATTTTGCCAAAGTGCAGTTACCATTGAAAGTGAAGAATACAGCAATGCACTATATGTTAGATATGAGAGGGCAGTTCACAAATCCTCTGCTTTTTGATTCTACTGCTGGACTGGCCCGGAATTTGTAACATATACCTGTGTCACCAAAGTTGGAAGTTGTAATTATATATAGATTAAGTAATACCATTTTTTTTCTTATTTGCTTCCATTCTTACTTAACATTTGAAATTTTAAAAATCTGATAAACTATTGAAGTACTGCAGTAATTTAGTACTCTTGTAGTAAAGTTCTTACTTGAATGTCTTTTCATTATCAAGACAATATGTAGAAACCAAAGTTATATTTGTATATATAATAAGTGAAAAAGTACCCCAAAATATATGGAAACTGAAATTGTATTTATATTAATAGTATGTGAAAAAGGAAAAAACACACATATCTGAGATTTATCCGAAAAAATCTTTATTTAAATTATTCACATCATGAGACTAACGGAAATTGTTTGTCAAACACAAAATAAACAAGAAGGTACAATTTTATAACAAAAAATAAAATTCTTTATCCATTTTATTTACAATAATTTGACTCGGCTGGGCACAAACATAAAAATATCTTAAAACAAAATATTAGTTAAAGTTCATATTTTGGACGGAAATAACCGTAAAATACATCAACACAATAATAATGAGATGAAAAATAACCCAATAAGTTGACTATTGTTATTTATAATCAACAAATTGATACAACACTCAAACCTTTTATTCTTAGGGTAGGGGGCAGTTGAATTAAAGGTATTTTCATATTTGTGCCGAATTTGAACATAATTAAACATCAAACTTAATGAAAAAATAAAAACAAATTAGAACATCAAAGACACTCTTCATAATCGTAGATCAAGAGACTTACTGTATCTATAGTTACACTAGACCTACCAACAATTATCGATTAACTCTACAAATGCTTCAACTAGCTTGCTACGACAAGCTATGGAGGATCAATGGTGGCTGTTACTATTCATCGGAATAATTCCATCGTTTAATCATTGCAACACAATCATCTGATGAGCTCAGTGTAATTATTTTGTAACATTGTCAAGTAAGAGAAAGTAGATTATTATTTTTTAAATCTGTAGATTTTAGTTGATATGTTAAAGCGAACGATAAATTATTTTTGCCAATCTTAAAAAGTAAATTAAACAGTTTAGATCTGAAGTTATTAATGTATCTTGCAACACAATAATTACACATATTTTTAAAATCCTAATCACACCATCGGCCCTCGTGTATTAAGTACAATATTATTTATTATTTACAACAAAATCATAAATATTAACTCTACAAATAAATTAAGAGTTAAGGCTTCGTGTGCCAACACTGAAAGAAGCGGTGCGTGATTTTATTTTTAGATACACTCGAGGGATGCGTCACGTATTTAAAAGGCAGTCGTAATGAACCGAGTTGAATGTTCTAGTAAATTCCAATACTTTTATACTATATTATACTTTATTATTTTGTATGTAATCCCAAAAATATATACGAGAATATAACGATACGATACCGACCGCAATAGAGATATTTCTTAATATTTTTCGTTTTAAGACAATAATTTGATTGCTGGTCCAACGCATGGAATAACAAAGGAATACAGGTTATAAATATAATTTGCATTGTCTCAGACTGCATTGCAGTTACTCTTCTCACACTTCTAAATATCTGATTCTTAATTTAAAAACTGCACGTTGGCAACACTGGCAACATATATATATTTTTTGTTTCGTCTATGTCTATAAGATCAAAATTTGTACATCGTGTTAAATGCGTGGTATAGCAATCGTTTTTTAAATTCATTTACGTAAATTTTGTTCCAAAATAATGTATTTTTTATGCTTTATTAATTTACAACTATCGCTACGTGTACGCCGTGTTGCCAACTGCACCCAAACTTAAGACATAACCATAAAAAAAAATTAATTCCTATCGATACACGCTAACAGTTGTACGCTTCGCGCACTGTTTACGATGAAAATATACAAACTTTTATCCGTCCGTAAAATTCCACATTCACTGACTAACTTATGAAGTACCTACATTAAGTTTTTTGTTACAATATAACAGCATATTAAACAGCGTTAGTTAAGCGAATTTGACTACCGAATGTTATCAATTCGTTGTCGAAAAAGCGCAATTTGACTCTGCCAGGCGGTCATGAGTTCTATGACCACAATTATCTTATATACTGAGCAAATAATTGCCAGTGAACGATTTCATATTATTATTACAATTATTTCGTATCAGCTACATGTCTGGGGAGGAAAAATATTGTAAAACAAAATTATTGAAATGCCATAAATTTCAGACATTCCTATTTATTTCTGTACAAATTTCTTCACTCGTAAGTTTGCATACGACGTTACATATGACAAGGAACACAGAACCCACATCAGTCCGACAGAGCAATTATAATAAAAAACAAAAGTGTAACGTGTCGCACGCAAAATAACTTCACTCACTCGACATTACCAATCATCAGTCTCATAATCTTACGTGTATATCAGTCCAGCCTTTAAATAAGTCACAGATAATAAAAGCATCGGATCTAACGAAAAAACATCGGACGAACTCTTAACTCAAACTTGCAGATATACATACTCTACAATACGTACTGATAATCGATCAATTTAATCACAAATAAAGGTCAACAAGCCCATATACATACACAGTTGTCGCACAAAACACCTGTACGTTAATCCCTTGTAAAAGTAGCTACTTCTTACCGAATCTATTATTTAAACTTTAAGTCAAACCAAACGTTTTGTGCTGTAGTCCAATTGTTATGTTTGTAAAATCGATAATATTTCAATGACAAGTTACCTATCTACTTATACGTAACATGCTACACACAGATAATTTAAATTTGACACTGATTCAGATAACAACAATAATAATATATTAATGGTCTTTATACGACATCCACGTAATAAACATGTATACGAAGATATTTATAACTCGCATAACCAAACTATTTTGCACGTCACCACGCATGGACACGCAGTGCGTACAATAAACGGAAGGATAATAAAACCACGATCAATGAAAACATCGAATGCTCAATACACATATGTAATTACTCGTCATAGTATCTCTAAATATGTTTATAAACACTTGAATGGATAGATGTTAAAGTCTCATAACGACTAGATATTTATTTAATTAGCGGTTTGACATAAACTGTAGTAAATATTTACATAAAACATTTATCGCGACTTGCACAAGAGGTTGTAGCTTTTTAATGCCAAATAATGTCTATTAGATATATCATTAAAATCGCATGTCATTAAATTATTAAAACCTTATCTGCCTAAGGGTTTATCCGGATGTAATCGACAAAGTTCCCAGAGCCAATATTGTTTTATTGGCACTTCAAGTAGAGAATTGGGTAATCGAAACGTCAAGATACAATCAAACATTAGCGCTCGCCTTCCTTTCGTCACACTGACTCAAACACGAGTCCATAAGCTAACAACATAACTATATGAGCTATTAAAATGGATTCTACTTTATTACACACCGAGATTGAATATAATAGTTATTGGTACCCAAAACACATTTAACGATAATTTATCATTCATAATTCAACAGACCTTGTCATTAAAACTGATTACGTCATTAAACTCCAATCGTCCATATATAATCACCTCGCACATCAATAACATAACTAACTAAAAAGCGCACTGTTTTAGGCAAATTGAACAATAGTTTATATAGTCCCAATATAAACGTCAAAGCTGCCCCACAGATTGCCCAACGTTGGCCCCTAATATCCCCAAAATTGGCCCAGTACTAATTTGTTACGTCACCATTTCGTTTTCAAGGGATACTAAGGCTTCTTGAGGGTGTTTGAAACCGGCGGGGGTCTAGAATCGCCTGCGTCAGTCTGAGAGGTACCGCGCGCGAGCTATTTCGTCTCCGTCGTCGTCTCGTCCTGGAGTGATGCTCTCGATCTCGTCCACTTCCTCCAAGTTCTTCGTGTTTGGATTGCACAATCTGGAAGCCGACACATCAAATATTAACTAGACTAGCTGTGTCCGCGGCATTGCCTGCGAGATAATCAATACAATTTTTTTCCGCGTAAATCCTAATCCAATATTACAAACAGACACTCTAATTTTCTTTAATTTCATAGATAAAACACAGAAAATTGTAGATATAGATGACAAATTCATAATGGCGGTATTGGTAAGGTCGACTTTGATTTGTTCAAATTTCATTATTTACTTTAATAAAAATCTCAGACACAGGGTGCATACAGATCCATTGCGATTTCCAGTAAACAGAAAACAAATTATATGCTTGTCGAATAAATTACGACATACCGTCATCGTACGAATTGTTTTCTTGTTTATGCACATAATAAATAAGTTATTGTTAACACAATCGTCCTACAGAAATAACTCACCTTGCAAAAACAAAAAACATTCTGAAAGGTATTCGAAATTCTAAATATTTTTTGAATATTCCAACGGAACTTAGGTATACGGTAGCGCCATCTCTTATCGCATAGTGAAGAGTCGACACCAAAATATATTAACCTGCATTTACAGCAGACGATGCAAGGTGCGGCCAACAGCAGCAGCGGGCTCGCCACTAGCAACAGCAAACCGAACCCGGCGAATATGCCCACAACCTGCAAATTAAACCATTTTGTTTTGTCATAACATATCTCTCCTGCAAATTTAAACTTACATCTTTAAATATAAATTATAATATCTATACGAATATAATAAATCCGAAAGTAACTGCCTGTCTGTGACATGACATGATCAAGGCCAAACCGCTGTACCGATTGTGATGAAATTTCATATAAAGATACTTGAACGTTTTTGGGATGAAAATAAGATACTTTTTCTTCATCTACTTTTTAAAATTTTCAGGAACTTCATTGTTTTCAGTGGCTGCTTTTTCGGGCAGGACAAAATGTGCCGGGTGAACGTGAACTAGTTTGTTAAAAAGTAAATATCCAATTTTAGAATACCTACGTTGATACCTACATAATAAAAAAAAGTTTATTAAACGCCAACATAGTATCCATTGTACTTTATACACACATATGCAGCAAAAATGTATCTATATAAATAAAAATGAATCACCGAAATGTTTGTACGCGCATAACTTCCAAGTGGCTGCACCAACATGGATAAATCTTTCTTTTATGTGTTCGTTATTATCAGGAGAAGGTTTATATTAAATTAAATATGAAAAATAATAGCAACCCATATACAACCACTACACGAGATCTCTGAAACTATAAGACCTGTATACTTAAATTTTGGTAGGAATATTTATTTAGCCATTTATGTACCAGCTTAATAGGTATTACGCTAAGCGAAGCTAACGGATGCATCTAGTTTCTTATTCTGTTATGAGGGACACATATACCAGTCGACCGACCCTCAATCTGTACGGCATTAAAATCAAATAATAAAATTCACCTGTTTCATAAAATATAAAACAAATACGTTAATCTCAATCTTTGTCCTTATTATAATATGTCGATGACGGTTATAAAATGGACACACCTTTCTTGACATCGCGATTCTAAAATGTACTGCGGTAAAATACTCATTCGTGAGTAATTTAAGAGTACAATGTTCACATATAAACGCAAAAAATATTCCGCTAAAGAAAAGAGATCCTGTGTACAATATCTGTTGGCTTTCGAAATTTAAATATTTATATTCTTCACATTTTCAGCTGTAATCTACATTTTTGAAACGTCTTTCATATTTATGCCGAACCTAAACAGAACCGTTTTAACAGATATTTTGCACTGTGATAATGAAAGGGAGAATTTAAAATTTATGTTTTGTGATGATTAAACAAATCATGACTTTTAAAAAAATAAGAGTTTTTAGGGAATTCTAATTTTGATCTGGTTTTAATAAATTAAGTTGCAAATCATGCTTAGATACCTTATAACTATACTATGCTAGGGACAAATTTTGTTGTATATATGAACTTCTTAGATAACTGTTTGTTAAGCAATCAAATACCTTAATTGTACTACTTCCGATGTGTTATAAAACTTCAAGAGACAGTCCATAAGATACCCGCTAATTACCACCTTTTGGCAAACGATTATTCTTATGGACAACAAACCTAACACATCGGTTTAAATAAGAACATCTTTTTTTTTGTGTATTTAAACCCAAAAGGCTAAGGTATACGATGGAAAATAATATATGTAAAATCGAGGAACCTAAGGTATAATTTAATGTATGTAAATGTTTACCTGAGCGCGGTGCCACAGTACCGAAGCGCGCGAATGTCCCAGTTTATTCTTGCACGGACCCTTGTCGTAATGTCGGAGGAGGAAGTCGTCCTGAAAACGAACACAAAACATTGTATAAATAATAAATAAGCGCTTACATTGAGCAAAACGATCAGTTAATGGAATTTGAAATTATCATGTGTGATTATTGGAATTGGTTCAATATTATAAAGCGTGGTACCACATTGATATTACTGTAGCTAAAATCTCGTAGTCATGTAATCTTTAAAATGTAGTTGTAATTAATTTTCAATACGCACGTAACTTTGAAAAATTTGTGTTGCGAGAAGGATTCGAACACAGACCCTTCCGTGTGACTAACGTTCAAGCCACTAGGCTAACGCTATACACACATATTTTATGAGGCCTGTTTAAAGCCTAAAAAGTCTTAAAAAAAACATTTTCGATCAGAAATGAAAATACAACCGCGGTAAATGATGATTGTAATAGTCTTAAATCTATTGTTGTTTCTGATGGACATTGCTGTTGGCCCTAGCGGCCTTTACAGCTTCACGGCGACAGAGAGGCGAACGGGGAATGCTCAGTCAGAGTCTTAAATCGTCGACACTCGCATGCATGATGAAATCGTTGATCAATCCATCATATACGTCAACAAAACAAAAGGTATCAATTAAAAACCTAAGGTCACAGTGACCTAATCCGTATACACTATACAGCAGAACGAATTTACTGATATGTCCGTGAAAAATTTAGTAATTTTGTCGACATTACTTGTATGGTGTGGCGACCTTGCATCGCGGATGGTATTTCCGAATGCCGAATGGCCCCTCTATGACATGTGAGCCGCGAGTGTAGAAGCTAACTACTCATTATTTCTGTTGGTAAATTTACGAAGGTTCTATGACTACACTAGACGGGTTAGCAGTAGCATTATTTTCACTGACATGTGTCTAGTATCCACGTTGATATTCTCCCTCATGAATTTCACTGAACCATAAAGTTTAGTTAAAGATATGCAAAAGAGAAAGACAATTTTGCATGTACTAGTTTGATAAAGCAATATTCAATGAACTGAAAAAGACTCATCGTAAGTTAGCAGAAATATCTATCGCATCTAATCAAACCTATCGGGACGGTACAATGATATCTGATTAGATAGTAATCTTATAAACTTATATAGGTAGTATTCTTATTTATGTAATAATGCTATCTGACCTTGCAGGCTTCGTTTTGCCTTGCTTGTAGTCAATATTTCGGTATTAAAAATAGGGGTTGGCGATAGAAGGGTGAAAACTAAGGATTGTATGAATTTTAATGCCATATCTTATAGAAACAAAAACAGTTCTAAAGTTAAAATTTTCAGGCATCCTACAAAATTCACAAAGCGCACATACAAAATATGTACTAGTAATATAATTGCTGTCTTACAAAGAATCCGTATAATATTTTGGTTGGATCAACCTAATAAGAAGAAACATAATTATAATTAACAATTATTCGTGTAGATCGCCGTCGTTTATTTAGCGGAAATCGATAATATACTTAGTCTATTTCCTACATCATCTATGACCTTCTAAAAGCCTAAAGCATACAGGATCGCCAGCTTTGTGAAAGACAATTTGATCCGCCCGATAGCTATAGTGTCGACCGTAATTGATCGACTGAGTTAGTGTGATCGTTAGCGAGATGGGTGACCGTTATTGACAAAATTTCTTAAGCGCTTCAAAACTTTTGACGTTAACTGAAGCCGAGTCCCGCTGGATATGTTAAGAAGAATGCCTTTAATGGGCCCGTGATACCACACATTACCTACGCGTCGTCGGCGAAGCAGGACGCGAAAGATTCGCTGCAAATGAAACACGTCGACACATTTCATAGTTAATTCTATAGGGAGGTTCGTAAGCTAAGTAAAAAAGGAAGGCAGGTTCTGAGCCACCAGAATAACCTTCGAGATTTAGCTAAGTGCTACGAAACCTAGCGATCTTCGCTCTTTTTATAACAACGCTTACGTATTCGTCGAGTGTTTAAATATTTGGAGAGTATCTATTTTTACTTCAAAGCTAATTTCGACGTTATGATATACCGACCGCACAACACACATGCTTTGTAAACATAATTATGTTTTAAAGATCCGTTTGAACGCACATTTATCCGAGGCAGCTGTGCCGAAATTGGCGAGTTTAGTGACATTTATTATGTGCCACCTAACTTGCTCGGCGTGGTGAACTATGATATTGACCCCTTATCCTTCTGAGAAGACACCTAAGACTAGTAACGGACTGTTTTAAGTTGTGACGTAGCGATGTAGACTACCTACTCTTACTGACATTTGCAGAGACAGGGTTTTCGCTAAGTGAGGTACTTAAAAAACCCTACCATAATGCGAGAGTTCTGTCAGTATTATATTGGAAGGTGCAGAGTCCAGCGACTGGTAACAATAGAGGCCTGGTACCAATGTCTCGTCCTGGCACCTCCAGCGGAACGTTGGCTTGAACTAAAGGTTGAATACACTATGTTAATGTGACTCATTATTTCCGCATCCTTTTTGACTGGCAATGCGCCGGTGAAACCTTCGGTGTCATGGATGTGATGTCTATGGAAGAAGTTAATCGCTTACCATCAGGTGGCCCGTTAGCTCATTTGTCGGTTATTTTTACGTTTAAAAATAAACTAGAATGACTGTCATAGTTGTATGAACCGACTAAACAAGTGTAACTGCATGCATATTTAGGAGTAAACCCGTGTAAAATTACATTTAAATTAAAAACCATTAGTTTATTAACTAAAACAATATTCCAAATTGAAATATTATTAGCAATAAAAGTTTATTGTTTTAAATCTGTTTCGCGGAAACCGTACCATAATTTCATTATCCTACTGCGGTAGTGAGATGATATCCATTAGTGAGTGAATGGGGAATTTATTATAACGAAACAATTTATACAACATTATCCTCACTTCAGTGTGACATGCACAAAATAAAAAATATACCTAAGTGAAATAACCAGTTATAACATGTACGACTAAGTCATTCGGGGATTCGAATTGTGCACGCTCGTAAATATTTTATAATCTTATACAAAAAACCGTACGTACTCGCTGTGAATTTATTCTCAACAAAAAAATACTTTTAAAAAACTCGGCTATTGTTATCTAGAGGCACCTTTAAAAACAAGATAAGACAACAAAGGAAAGTATTTTCTAGGGGGTTATAATTAAATTTTCCAGAACAGCAAAGCTTTGTTTAGAAAGCGATACTCCGTAGTGTTGCGAAAGTCTTCATTTGTTGTCAGTTAATTTGCGTAACGAATCATGAACGGAGGCGTTGTTTGCGCGGCACCAGAGGCCACCATTGTGTTGAGTTCGGCTCGTCGTGTTGAAATTATTTCATTGTGTTAAGTTGCTCTGGACAATGAATGGAAAGTTCAAACTAGTCGGGAATGACTGATATTGTTTAACAAAGGGTTTTGGAGCGATGCGGCTTGCAAACCTTGCTTTGCAGACAATTATAACTACGTGATGTAAATCCAGACGGTTTAGTCACTTAACGGTTTAACAATACCTATAACCTTGGTATACGACTTAACGTAGAGAATAATTTCACTATTGTAAGCTTAAGCTTCTCGTTGAATTACCATTTTCCGTGTAAGTTGATTAGTATGCATTCATGAACAACTAAAACATGATAACTAGAACGACAAACTAATTTTCCCTGCCCCACATTGTCGATATTTCGTTTCAATTAATAATGCCTAAACACTTTCACAGTCTCAAAGGTGAAAGATATCTTTCAAATGTAAACATCCTTAAAATAAACATGTATAAAAACATAATAAGCATACTTCACACAATGTAGCTATTTTTGCGTCTGTTTATTAAACACAATACTAAGAGTGACGACTCTCGATGGTCCAAACAAAAGGTTTACTTCACAATTTACAACTTACCTCCAGGTAAGTTACTTTTCATGATATCTGTTACGGGTTAGAGGTTAACTCATATTTATTTATTTACTAGCTTACCCCGCAAACTTTGTGTTGCCATATAAATTATTTGGGGAAAATTGGGGATTGGTGATAGAAGAATGAAAATTAAGGGTTGTATGTATTTTTTGATGTCACATCATAAAAAAATATGAAAAAAAATTGCCCAAAAAATAAAAATATATATGTTTGAGGTAGGCCACTCCTTATCACTTACGGATATAAAAAATAATTTACAACCTATTCTCATACCTACCGAATACACATAAAATTTCATAAAAATCGGGCCAGCCGTTTCGGAGGAGTTTGGCAAACTAACACTGTGACAAGAGAATTTTATATATATAGATTGATATAGCAGTATCAAATTTAATTACCATCGTTACCATAATCGATTCGCCTGTTACATAAATCAACATTAGTTAATGTTGAGAGTACACATCTAGTCTACGTAATCAGTTGTACGTAAATGCATCAGAAGTTGCCTCAGACTACAGCGGAGTTCGACTAACAAGATTCTGGGAAGACTTATATCATTTTCAAGATTTAATGTAAATGCAAGTACCTACGAGATGAATACTGGAGACTCGAGGACGTAAGGTAATCAAAAACTTTTAATGAAAGTTGCAATCTCGTTAACATATCTAAAAAGTATTTAGTATTGATAAAATGTCTAATCTAAATAATTCAATGATTTTAATGAAGGTTCTGTTAAACATACGATTGCAATCGTAAAATGGTAAAAGTAAATTATAAATCGTACTTGGGTCAAACCACACCTACAAGACGTTTTCATCGTAAAGTTTTTACGAGTACAATACCCCGCACTAGTATTTTATTTGGCAGAGGCAGCGTGGTCATACACACATAATTGAAAGAACCGAAAACAAATATTTATCTATCACGTTAACCTCCCCTGATGAGGATCGAACATGAAACCGGCCGCTCATCAAAAAGAGCAATACTAACTATGCTGTACAAAAGAATTGCTTCTATTTTGTGTTTTTGGCAGAATATTGTTGATGAAACATCCCAACTCAATTCCTAGGACTGTGATCGATCACAACATATGTCCGAGGCCAAATTAAATAAACGTTCAATAGGATTATGTGTACTTTTTATGGTTCGTTACAGATGTCCATAGATTGTACAAAGTGGTCACTTGAAACTATATATGTAGCTACGTGAAAAACCCTACTCCCATGAATGAGAACCTTCGTAATTAAGGTGCTGCAGATATCAGCGATGACCAACAGGTGGAACCTAGCACCATAACCTCGCCTGTCGAGGATAGACGTTTCTGAGACCCCAATAAACGTAAAAATTGGTAATTATTTACTTACGTCAAAAGCAGTGACAGCCTAGTGGTAAGAACGATGGTTTCCCGAACGGGCGTTCGTGCGATCAAATACGGCATGCTCCGATATTTTTAAAGTTATAATGCTTTGTAGAAATGAATCATCACTTGTTCCAGTGAACGAAAACATCGTGAGAAAACCGGCCATGCCAACAGCTATATGCCAACCAGCACTTGGCCAGCGTGTCGAAGACCTGGGCTTTAAACTCAGAGTGAGAGGAGACCGAGTCTAGCAGTGGGACAGTTATGTTATGTACTTACGTCAAGCGAGGCGAGGCAGTACCAGCAGAACACATGCTTGCAGCGTTTGCACATCATCTGCGCGCATCCCTCGTCCTTCTCTATCGGCACGCGGCACATCGGACACAACTTAATGAGCTCCGAGTCTGGCAGCAGGGGAGCGCCTGACCCCGCGGACGAGGACGCCGCCGCCGCCTCACAGGTCAGCCCGCCGTGCCACTGAGGACAAAACAATATACATTAATGTCAACATATTCTCTAGCAGTGCATCGGAAATTAGGGTGTGAAAATGAGTGTGAAATACAGGAATTATGAAAGGAACATGAACTGAGAGAAAGTTGAAACGCTTATCTATATTAATGATTTCGTGAAGGAGTACGGTAGACTCGATCGCAACCTTATCTTAATGGTAAAACATAAAAATATAAAAATTTCGAGTCGACAACATGTATCTTTCTTCTCGTAAAATAATAAATTAGTAAGAAGTCAGTAAGTGCAACCAAAATGTGTCCGTTTCCAAATAGTTCTATATACATATTTACTACTCCACTGAAGGCAACTTCATTCAAAAATGTAAACGATTCCTTGAGCATATCTCAGAATTTTCTAGTTTATGGTACAAGCTTGAACAAGCGTATGCTAATGTAAACTGTTACCTACTACTAACTACGGCGTTATATGTCCCACGTTTTAGAGGTCGCAGCTTTGTATCGTTTCCTATATCGCCCGGTATTCCAATATTCGTCGGTATTCGACATAACATTAATTTCACACTTGACTTTTGATTGTATATATTTACAATGAACATTATGAGCTAAAACATGGCATTACAAACATGATCATCGTATACCTAACGTTTCTACGGATCCGTTGTACGCACGAAACGATTTCATTCGACGCCGAGTAGGGAAACGGGTATATATAACGGTATATATAGGTAGGACTGAATATGTCCTTAGAGAAGTATTTCTTATTAATAATAAAGTATATAAAACAAAAATCATCTACTGCCGACTGTAGTGAAAAATTAAAACTAAGTAGAGCAATAGAGAATAATTTTATGATTATACATCATATCTATCTATACTTAATATAATCTATACTTAATAAAAAACAAAGTCCCCCAAAAGCGGTTTCTCATGTATGTCCCCTTTTTCTCAAGATATACTGAACGGATTTTTGTACGGTTTTCACTAAAAGATAGTGCAACACTTTGAGACGGTTATAGGCAATAGTTGCATTACGATTTTATGTCAATTGACTGAAATATAACGATTAATGTTAAAAAATCTCGCCTGCTGGGAGCTTTGAGCGGGCGAAGCCGCGGGCGCAGCTAGTTTAACATTACGACCCAAATTAAATGCGTGAACACAAAACATAGCTTCCGGAGGATAAAAAAGTTTTTCTAAACCGATCCCTTAACAACGATATTCCAGTTTTAAATAAACAGCGCCACAGTTTTCCATTTCATT
>DWPQ01000858.1:0-14173 GCA_018251795.1 Perichares adela | reverse complement strand
CCGGTCGGAGTGGCGCCAGTTAGGGGAGGCCTATGTCCAACAGTGGACGTTTAAAGGCTGATGGATGGATGGATGGAGGTTTCACATACCTTCTAGAACATGGAGAACTCTATAGTATGCAAGCTTCCTGACGATATTTTTCTGTAAGTGATAATTAATTTTTAATAATTAAGCATACACATAACAAGACACTCTTTATGAGACTATGACATCTTTTAGTATAATTTTGTTTTTAACAATTACTAAAAATGCATATAGCATTAAAAAAAATTAAATGTGTCTTATGTCCTTAAAATGTAAGCTTGGGATATTTATGACTAATACTTCTATTGTGTTTATCGTGGTTATCCATAATGAGTTGACACAGACATAATAGTAACAAATGAAGGCTGTAAATTTGCTTACAGAATCCTGTCATTTGTTAAGTACTTATGATATTTTCAATACATGTATTTAGGTACTTTTTAGACGACAGACGATGTTTCTTTCTTCATATATCATTAAAAACCTTTACATAAATTGCTCTGATTTTAAGGTATAATTTTGCTAAAGATTTATTTTGATTGTTGTATTTAATGTTACTAGGATGGCTCCAAAATGATTCTTCATCATTACACCCAATAATTATCCTAATGCTGGCATCGAATCTGCTCTCTCATTGAGAAGTTTGTGAGAGAAGACCCGAGGCCAGCTATGGGACAGTTATGGGTTGTGGTGAGTTTTATACACTTGAAAATTAAGACTTAATTCGTTTCTCAATTTATAGTATTTTAATCTGATTACTGCGACGGTAAAACTGTTATTGAGCAAATGAGGATTCTACGTAATTCTATAGGTTCAAGTTATAATTCTTTCACGGTTATCTTAATGTTATCTCGAACTTTTTGTTATGGCCGTTAAACCAAATTGTTCATCCAATTACAAAGCTACTGAAGTAGCAATTGGAACACAGTTCATTGAAATATTTTCGTAACTTTATTATGTTAAGAATAGAGAAGTTTACTCAGTATTATTACGCGATGTTTTGAACTGCGAAATTGTTTTCTTCACAGAACATAGATTTTCTAGGTTCATAGGCTTCGTAGGCGTTTTAGGTCAATCTTTTTATAGGTTTATGATATGTATATGGATTATGTAGGTTGATAGTGTATTTGATTAAGTTAAAGGAAACGTTAAATTACCTAATCCAACAACACAGATGCTAGACCCCTGATTCCAACTAGGGGAGACGAGAAAAGCTATCAGTCGTCCGCAAATAAAAAAAAAAGCTTGGTATTAAAAGTCGGCATTACTTATCTGTAATGCCGACTTTTGTGTAGGTATTTCTTAATTTTTTCGTTCTTCAATTATGTTTTGTTTTCTGTTGTACCGGTAGATCTAGATATTCACTAAAATTAAACATACAATTTAATCGTATAGTTGAGATCCATTAAATAGATTAAAGGTAATTTGGGTGCATCCTAGAATGTTGCCAAAGAGAAACCGCTTCGGACACGATTAATTTAAGGTTGAATAAATAATAAACTTCCAACAAAACATATTATCATAACTGAATGTCCTATTAACACTGACCCCTATCTAAATACTTATTTACCTGCTTAAAATAAAGGTCAATGTCTGTGATTTATTCCTCTTCACGCTGTCAAGTAATGGTTTTCAATATGTTTTATTACACACAGCACACTGCCAAATACTGTTTCAATATACCCGTAATTGTAATTGAATATATGAAAAGCTGTAATTATACGTCATTTGTCATGCGACTCCGATAGACGCACAAGGCTAAAACGCAATTTAATAATACTCAGTTGTATGACTGCAAAGTGACATTTAGTCGTCATTTCGGAGTGACCAATGAGGATCACAAAAAAATAGTACACAGAACAAATAAGTAGGTATATGTTCATACATGTACTTTGAAGGAACATATAAAGGCAGATCATAAACTCTCAACGGCTATGGGATGAGAGAAAGAAGTAGCACGGGGAATTAATAATAAACAAGAATTTAATTAGTCTTTCATTATGTAGTAACATTATGTACATGTACTTTAGAGGAATATATGAAGGAAGATAATAAACTCTCTATAGCTATGGGATGAAAGAGAGAAGTAGGACAAGGAATTAATAATAAACGAGAATTTAATTAGTCTTCCATTAAGTAGCAAGTTTAACACATCGGTGGAACTTTCCATTAAATTATCGCTTGCACATAAAACATTAATTATACGTATGACTGTATTTAAATGGTTGTAGAATGAATACAATTAAATTATACGTTGACTTAGTTAAATGCTCATTAGTTAGTTGGTCTTACACCGTTCTTATAAGGTTATGGGAACATCAATCAGTGAAGCGACCACGACGGCCTTTAACATTTCACGTGGTCTAAGTTATTTTAAAACAACGCTTACCTTTCTCAAATAATTCTTATGTACATACACATAGAGGTTATTTTTTAGTGAATTGCAAGTGTCGTATGTTAATATGTGCCATAACCTAATGCAGATAATAAGTTTGGAAAGGCCAAGGTTTTATTTTGCGCTGAATAATTTGTAGACAATTTGTTTTTGATGGGCGTTTCAGTAAAGAACAAATTAAGTACGTGAGAACAGCTGCGAACTCTGTGTAAATAGTATGAACGTTGTAATGCTCTATCACAATGTTAAAGACAAGTTCAGTAAACGATAAGAAATCTGTTAAAATAGTATAGAT
This sequence comes from Perichares adela, assembly GCA_018251795.1. Classification (NCBI taxonomy): domain Eukaryota; kingdom Metazoa; phylum Arthropoda; class Insecta; order Lepidoptera; family Hesperiidae; genus Perichares; species Perichares adela. The sequence goes on along the minus strand of DWPQ01000858.1, from coordinate 11,459 downwards.
TTTGTTCATAGATTAACCAATTATGTGGAATCAAATGTCATTGTAGAGCCTTTAGATAGTTCCCAACCGGTCGGGTTACGTCATAGAATATTGCACCGACGACACGCGTCGCTGACCTCCGACACCCAGCATCGTCTTCCTTAAGATACCTTTTTGGGTCACTCTTTGAATGAGTTACGGTATGATTGACTATCTTTATGTATAATAGTTGAGTGTCTGTTAGCGATCTTATTACTTGTAACAACGGTACGTTTGAACACGTATTAATATATTTGTTGAAATGACGATTCATAGCTTTGCTAGGGTGTGATAAGCGGTGTTGTACTCAGAATATAAACAAATTATACTAGAATTACAATTTTAGAAATTTTAAATAATTCTTATAAAATAGTAGCAATTGTAGAACAATGTCTGCCAGGCCACCTAGTGTATTTAAACAAATGTTTATATATATAAATTATCCCAAATATTTTTAGCATAAACGCCTTAAATGATTAAAGCTTTTATTAAATTAGTGCGCTTCACTACTCCGTATTTACATGTCCACTTACCATCAGATGGAATTATTTTGAGAAAGATAATGTGGCACAGTGTGTTAAGTAAAGATGAATATTTAGGAAGGCTTAGGCCATTATTTACGAAGTTGGCGCCGAGTGTCGAAATTATATAAACGATTGTGTTGATAATATAAAATGAAGTGGCCGACTTAATTAAACGTCTCCGTAGACAGACTTCAAGACATATATGTTGAAGGAAATAATTATGGAGGATAATTGTATCCTTGTATTGTATTACGAATTGTCGTAACACTGGCAATCTTTACTATCCATGTAATCATCCCTAAAATTACTCAATAACAAGGCTCATAAGTGTATGATATGCTCATAAGTGTGGAACTCTAAAAACGCCTCCGAAAAGAGTTCCGAACCTCGTAAGGAAAAAACAGAACCCTCATAGGATCACTTTGTTTTAGGTATGGGGGAGGAAATCTTACATAGATGACCAATGCTTCTTCAACAGAGATTCCGGGTTATGTGGGAGTCCCACCCCCTAAAACCCCCGCGATATCCATCCGGTGTTTATGGGGATACTCCGAGATCACATGAGAATACGCCGGTTTCTGTCTTGCGTGCAGTGGAGAGTAATTATTTTATAATGGTTCTTCTAATGTGTAATGTAACATAATACTGCATATCCGCACGCGCGCGTTCCGAATTATTCCATGTCAAATTCTTCAGAAAATATTTCAATCATGTGGATCTAAAGGTCAAGTTCTTTGCTAAAGAAACGTTGTAGGTCATTATTAAAATATGATCGCAATATTTTATTTTTGTTAATCAAGTTGTGATTTGGTATGGTTTGGTGAGAGGAGAACTGACGGTACAACTTTTGTGCCGTGGAGATTTAATTCCTCCCACCAGTTCATAAAGCATATAGTACAGAAGTTTGAGTTTAAGGCCCTTGCTTTTGAATAAGCGGATTCGTGGATCAATTCCACTGACAAGAAGTTATTCATGAAAGATATGGCAAACGGATGAATTCACGCTTCGGGAAAAGTACTGTCATTTATTTTGATTAACTAATTACTTTGACTATTCAGAGAGTTTTGCAAACTATCTGAGAACACTGCCCCAATAAGGAATTTTGGTTATAATATTTTCTTATAAACATGTATAATGTATAAGAAATTTTAGATTATTTTTCGTAATAAAATTCAGACTCTAATATTCAAAAAGTGCACGTATTATCAATTAAATACCTTGTTTCGGTAAAGGAAACATTGTGGAAAAATCTGCATACCTAAGAGTTCTCCATAATGTTTTCGGAGGTAAGTAAAGTCTGCCAATCCGCACTTAGCCAGCATGGTAGGCTATCGCCCAAACCAAATTGCGTGACGAGACCCGAGCTCAGCATTGGGACGGTTATGGGTTGTGATTATTATCAATAATATATTAGCATAACACACAATTTTATTCTGATTATTTGGGTCAACGATTACAGCGCGGTCAACTTTGAACTTGGTTATTACCATCGTTATGTCGTTGGTAAATCGCGAAGCGGTTGCCTCATACTACAATTTATTGATATGTAACGATGAGTTTATTGTTTGGGAACAAAACAATCGAGCTATGGGATTTGGTTCCATCAGATTAAACGATCTTATATATATTCGTGTAAAGAGCGAGTAATCATTTCCACTGTTTTATTTTTTTATTACGATTATACAACAGCCATTGTTTTGAGTAACTAGTTTAGTGCCAGTGAAGTACAAGCTATTTAATTTGCACATTGCGGTACTACTTTGACTGCTTAACTAATTAACTTTACTGGTAGTTAATTAAACAACTTAAACACGAAATTTAGCATCTTAACGTAAAGCGAATAGATAACGTAATATTAGAATGGTTTAACTTACTATTTAATTTTATAATAAAAATATACACATAAGCATTAAAGCGTTTTTATTACCATTATAATTTACGGGGTATCTGTAGTGCTAAGGAATTTATATTCGGTAAAGTAGGACCTTGACCTATTCGAATGTTGATTATGGGTAATATGCGAAACATATGTTAATCTAAATAGTGTATGATTAGCTATTTTGTGATGAATGTATCTAGTTTAGATTCAAGTTGTTAAATATTAACACAGTTTTTTACAGAACAGCAAAAATGTTAATTTGTATATTTCAGATTCTTTTGAACCTGTCAATATACAGAAAATGGAGTCATTAAGAAGAACATAAAATCATTTATTATAGCATGTTAAATTGGAATTATTGAGGAATATAAATATTTTTTGTACATGAGAAATTTTTTTTGAATGTTGAATGAATGGAACTGGGTCGAAACATCGGAAATAAAAAAGAAAGAAAGAAAGAAAATATTAGCAGACATCGCTTAATCTAACAATACGATGTGAATTATCATAATATTATCTAGTTTGTTTGGTGCGCTTATATCCTACAATTTCGATTAGAATACACGACAAGATTCTGTTGCACATAACTCCCCAAGAAAATAACAAATATCTACTTTTATGGCACAGGTCATAGCATAAAATAATAAAAACGATTTTCGAAACAAAAGCATACATATTGATCAAGTTAAAAATTCTAATTAATTCAAGATTACCCATCAAGATGTAGAAATAGTCCAGTTTTGCTGAAATATATACCTCTACATAATGAAAACATTGCAAAATAAACATGTCTTATTTGAGACTGACAACCGTCCAATTATAATTAATTTTAAACTATAATAGATATTATGTCATGTTATTAAAAATCGCTATCTTACTTATTGGTACAATAGATCTGAAATCTTAGTGTATTACAATTACAATATCCTTTATTGCACACCAAGTATCATAATACATACACACATACATAATACTAATGGCCTAACAGACAAGCAAAAGACATTTTTATTATTGATAGCGATCTTTTCAGGATTATTTTCAGACACAACGGTAAAAAAAGAGTGAAAAATAAGAGAAGAACAGGAGTGCTCAATCATAATTACAGATCAGCTTTGGTAACATGATGAAAACATAGCCATTGTATTTTATTGATACAATAACTTTTATGTTGGGAAAATAATATTTTTATTGATGTGACAAAACATAAAAATTTCAAAGTAATTAAAGAACCAATAAATCGATACAAGGACGTATATTTTTTTCTTTTCGCGTCATATAACGTTCAAAATGAAGCAACAACTCTGTCTAATTCGTCCTCAGTGAAGCAGAGCAGCATAAAACAGTAAACCCGCCGGCGATCCGCGTGGCTCGCGGGGGCGTGCGACCAGTAGTATTGCTTCTCTTCCGGGGAATACCGCTCTTCAGCTAGCCTGCATACCTGGTAAAACGTATATAAAATTTTGCAAAGTACTTCTGTTTGCGTAGGCTGTAAAGGCCGCTAGGGTCAACAGCAAAATGTCTATGAGAAACAAACTTTGCAAAGGGGCAGTCCACTTAATGAAAATTTTATAAGCATACCGCACCTCAATTCTGCCCACCAGAAGCGTTCGTATTCTTGTTTGGTCTTTCTAATCGTTTAAGTATTGCAAAACTGTTTATTTTGGTTTTAGTCCTACTATTTTGTATTACCATAACTTGTTTTGTTTGTAACGTACCTACTACATACGAAACTTAGCAGTGAGACTCATTGTACACCAGGCATCTTGACTAACCCGTGTCTAACACCGGATGCTTACCCAGTTTTATAGGTTAGTTTAAGTTTATTTCTACCTTGAAATACATAGTGAAGTGTTTCATATTTCCTTGTTTCGTCTTCTTTCACCCTCTCCTGCGACTGATGACTAATTATGTAATTACTTAACTAGTCATATTCTACACGTACTTTTACATGTTACATACCTGTTCATAAGAATATAACGAAACATGCCTAATTATTTGTTTTCATAACTTCGTTATGTATGGGTAATAAAAATGTTGTTTATTATTAATAAGACCTAAATGGCGACGTTAGTTCATTAACATACATTATATACACTTTCAACAATCCACATTGTAGTATGATAGGGGTTCTCACGATATATAAACTAGTATGCCGATATTCTTACTGTATTTCCATTCGCAGTTGATAAACTTCATTTAGCCAAGACCATTAACTGTGCAACCGGGGTGAAATATTGGCATACAATTATTATGTACCTATCCTTAGTATCTTAGTAAAATTACGATGAATTGTTATTACATAATTATTCTGAATTATTTGATTGAAAACATTTCTGTTGTTATCAAACTGAATTCTATATTAAAGTGTTGCGTACATTGAAATTAAACTTTTGACATTTTGACTGTTACATCGGAACGATTAAATACCCATTGTTTATTATTAATAGTATCGATTTTATAACGTTATAAAAATGTTAACACTATAATATTCAAAATAGCGAATAATATTTTAGTACTTTACCCAATTATAAAAGTTGATAACTATAATTCCTGACATTTTAACTTGTGGTTTGTAAGTTATTTTCGAAGGTTTTAATTTGTCTTGCCAAAGACTAATAACACAACTCGTTAAGCTTTGCGTAATAGAAACTATTAAGTGGCGTTGCAATTTGTGTGTGTGTAAATATTATTTAGTGACAGCAATTGTTTACCTTTTTACTATTTTCGTCATAACACGCCAGCTCCTCAAAGTGACTGTTTACCTTGATCTTCGGATGCTTGAAGTAGCTCTTTAGTTCGGCATATCGACCTAAATGCTATAAAGATGTTTTGGTTTGTAGAGTATTTATTACATAATCACAAAAGTATTACGTCGTGTGTCAATGCTATCATAATAAAGATGATATCACGTTGCTTGGGTATGTTGAAATTATCTGTACAATAAGCATATAGAAATAGAACTATTTTTTGAAACAAAATAAGTTAACTAGTGACAAGTCGAAATAGATTTAAATTCAAAATAGTTTTTTTCTTATATAGTTAAACATAAAAGGTTAAACATGATAATGATGATGTTAATAAATCATCACCGTCTATGGTTATTTTTATTTATCTTTTCATTGTTAACCAGTACAACTTTTTTACAAGTGCTGAGAAATAAATGCTTGAGGTGGTTTTATGGCTAAACATTATTTCGGCTTAAAGCTAAACACCGTTTTCTTTCATATAACCGTAGAAGTGGTGAAAGAAATTAAGGATAAGCCAAGGAAGTAAAGGGATATAAAAAATTTGAATTTTATTCCAAAAAATATTTGCAAATATAAGTTGATTGATTTTGAAAACATATCTATCTGAGATTTTAGGAATAGAATATTATTAATAACATCTACGTACTTCGGGATCCAAAGATCCACTCTTTCTAACGGTATCTTGCGGAAATTCATTTGGAAAAATTCTTCTTAATTCTACATCCTCGCTGAAATTAATTTAGAGACAGTTTTCCATCATGAATTCTGAAAACTAACGAGTCATGTAACTAACATAGGTTTAACTTACTACGTATAGATGACACTAAATGCTTCTTGCACGAAGTTGGAAAAAATCTAGAACCGAAAATACAATACCGGTGACGATTTGTGACGATTGCTTTTGTCGTTTACCTATACATGAGTTTAAAATTATAGTGCTTGTATTAATGACCAATATTGTTATTCAGCCATGGATATAAATAGTATATTATTATAGTATGGGTACATACAATACATATACTAGCTGACCCCGCCATCGTTGTTTTGCCATATAAATTCTATACCCGCGCAGGCGTGAACAACCTCCATACGTCAGGACGTATGAAGAATATTGTAACGTGTATCTAACGTGGCTGGCCACGTGATTCTTTAAATTGGCATAACTTTTTTATTTATTAACAGATTTAAATAAAAAAAATTATTAAATGTTAAGTGAAGGTTACCACAATATATTAGTGAAAACCGCATCTAAATCGGATAAGCCGTTTCTGAGATTAGCGTGCATAAACGCACAGACAAATAGACATACAGAAAAACAGACAAACAGACAAAAATTCTAAAAATCATTGTTTTGGGTTCTATTGCGTTGATAAAGGTCCTAATTTGTTTTTCTCATATATCTTCGATGTACAAACAGATCCGTTACAGTTATATGTATACATTTATTACAAATAATGTATTGCTTGCATATGCATCTTGCATGCATTTATGTAATCAACAGACGTTTTTTATTTAATAGGACTCATAAACTGTTTCACGCAAATTGGCAAAAATATTTAGGGTGACCTAATTGTAACCTTTTAAGATTTGCAACATTTTAATTTCGTTATTTAAATCAAAATGCCGGATTATACACAATTTAATTAAGTATATATTTTTATTTATTACAAACCAGTACATTAATCAACCGAATGGACCAGAATGATTTCATCTTGGTCTATGAAGTTATTATAAATTAGCGGCAATATAAAGGATAAATGCATTCTCTTAATGAAAAATCGCTAGAATAATTTATTAGCGATTGGAGAAGTACTAATTTTGAGTACAAATTCAAAACCGATAACTTTAATATATTTCATTTATATTAAAAAAATTAAATACATCTATATATATAAAATTTTCATGTCATAGTGTTAGTTGCCAAACTCCTCCGAAACGGGTAGACCGATTATAATGGTATCCGGTGGGTCTGAAAATAGGTTGTAAACTCTTTTTCGTACCCCTAACTTATAAGGAGGGCCCACGCCGAACATATTTTTTTTATTATACGATCAAACTTTTTAAAATATTTTTTTATAATGTGGCACCAAGAAATACATACAAACCCCAATTTAAATTTTTCTATCACTAACCCTTATTTTTTAGACCAACTTTTATATGGCACAACAACGTTGGAGGTGTCAGCTAGTATATTTGTAAACGGTGACCTGATCATTGAACAAAGAGGCTGCAGGTTAGGTTTATGATAAAACCAACTTTTCCAATTTCATTAATAAGCACTGTTATTTATTAAGGTTTGAGGACATCACGCTTGCCAGTTTCGGATAGGGGGATTTCACAAGCCTTATTATTAAAAACTCTTACGTATGCACGAGTAGGTTTCGTTACGATGTTTTCCTTCGAAGCGATTCATACGAACCCGTGCCAATCTTGCACGACAATGACGATGACAAAGATTAACCACTGGGGTAACACCATTTGTTGCAAGAACAGATAACGTTTTTTAATAAACAATTCCTCTCATGTACTTAAAACATTACAAACAACTGGAGAATAAATATTTAACTGTCGCATAAATAAATGCTCGCCAGGTATCGAACCCGAGATGTTCACTAGACAAACAGGAACACTATCGACTGGGCTACAGGCTAAAAAGTATAATTTAGTAGGTACGTAATAATATTAAACATTTTGAAACGGATTGTAAATCTTACAATTTGAGTTACTAATGCAATTAAAGATTTGCACTTCATGTTAGTAAATAGTTATATTGAACACAATGTAACAAACAGCAAGCTTTGAATATAACATTTCTATAAAATGTTATCAACGATGTTGTTGCTATAAAATTATATTTTATTGTTTGTGTCGAATGGCTGAGATTTAAATTAAGATAAAATTGTTTTCAAATTACAGACGTTTCTTAATACAAATAAAGAGCCGTGTTACTATTTGCGATATCAGTAGTGAATCATATAAAACGATGTATTTCTTTTCAATTATTATTATTTTATGCCTATAAATAACAGCTTGGGTGGTAAGCGTCACTGCTTGCAATAAGAGCGTCTATGACATCAAAAGCATCATGCGTTGATGGCCAAGAAATAATCTTGGCCGGGTTTGGGACCTCACCTCTAATATTTTTGAAGTAATGTGCGTCTTAAATAATTATTAACTCTTGTTTCGTTATAGGAACACATCGTGAGGAAATCTGCATACCTCAGAGTCCTCCAATGTTCCGAAAGTATGTGACGTCTGCCAATCCACACTTGGACAAAACATTTTTAATCATAAACCCAGCAATGGGAGTTCCGGATTATGATGAATCAAATATAAATAAAAAATTAAACCACTCTATTATATTAATTTAATATCCTCTTCATGCAACATCAAACAATTCGTCTATCATTGAATCTCGTATCCGTGTCAACAGATTGTGGTCTGTAACCATTTGAATCCGCCACATATTTAATGGAGTGCGGTTGACCATCAGGATCTATAAATCCATATTCTCCTCTAACGACCAGGCCTCTCACTCCAGCAGAGTTCGTAATAATACCTCCATCTTCCACTCTGTACGTTCCATCTGACACAGCGTATCTATAAACAGATAATACATAGTTAATTCTCATTATTTACTCGGATCATAAATATTTAATGAAATGCAAATGATTTAAATGCACATTTCTTAGTTATCGCTAAATGACCCCCTTAAAGAATACACTTATAAATGCCATCATTCATCACTGACATAACTGTCCTGCTGTAGGGTCTCTCTTAATGTGAGGAATTACGACCACCGTCCAAAACGCTGTCTAAGTCTAAATTTGGTAGACTTCACACACCGTAGAGTATTATGAAGAAATCCCACATACGCAGGTTTTCACGATGTTTTCCTTCACCGAAGCATGATATTTAGTGCCTAAAGCATTAAGCTCCCTATTTGTAACGTAACATTTCATCGTGGTCAATAAAGTTTAAATAAATAAATTAAATAAAATAACGTATGCGTCTCGGGACGCCCGGCAATAGTGATTACTTAAACTAGTCTAAGTCTACTAACTAGTCTACTGAACAATTTAATATCGAAATTGTTTGTCCCTCTCCTCAAAAAACGGCGGTGTATAGAATCCTGAATCACGCTAACAATTGTACGTTGTGATTCCTTTAAGTAGCAGTAAGGATCTGCCGTATGCGCGAGAGAAAGAGAAGGCAGACAGACTGTTACGCGAGTTACTGTTACAGAGCGTTACGTGACAAATCTGATTACCCTCCCATAAAAAGTTAACGCTTTAAAATATTTATGCTGCGCACACAATTTTGAAAAACAAGAGGTGTGTGTAAGATTCGAACAGTACAGTTTTAAATTGAAGGAAAAGCCACCAGATCGTTATTATAAATTGAACTTTGCGATATTTTTCCGAGAATAGTTATTGAATAAAATTATTTAAATAATACTGATATAACAAAGCTCGCTAATGAATTACTTGTGGAAGATGTCCCGGATGCGGATTGTTATTAGGACTAACATTTACAAATAGCAATGCATAAATTCCGTACTATAAAAAAAACAAGACTGTACGATTAAATGTCTTTTGTATAAATGTCAAAAGGCAAAATAACATATCAGACAAGTTTTAAGTAGGAACATGAAGGTTAACAAGGAAAAGTGGTAGTTATTTTAGCTCAACATTTGAATTTGTAATATATTAATAAACCCTTAATTTATGACTTACATCTTCCAACTTTAGCAATGTGTTACGCTTCGCAAATAAATTATGTATGTATTGTCAACTTTGGCATTTAATAAAGTAGGTATAATAATCATAATCTAAAAGCAACGTAACATATTTTACTCTTGATTTTTTTTTTATTTTAAAATTGTTTTTTTACAAAATTCAAATAGCAGCTCTATAGATTATTTATTAGTCGCCAGTTCAGAAATTGTAATTCTTATGAAATTATAATAAGTAAATAAATCTAAATCGGTTGTAATCGCTAATTGTATTAAAATTTCCTAAAAATATTAAATATCAAACTAAATCGACTCCGTTTTAATTTTATTAATATAAAGTATTTCAAAAGACATTTTAAATAGTTCAAAAACACATTATTTTAAACAAATTTTTGCCGCTTATTAAAGATAAGGTAAAATATATAACATAAATAAAAATTAAATAAACACTTACTCAAAGCTATATGTCCCCAATCCGTCGATGTTGTATATCAGTGTTTTTACTACTTTCCCAATGGCGTATGCGTTTGGCAATTGGACAATAGTTGAAAACACAACTATGAGGAACACGAGTTCTGCGTCTTTTACCTGTGAAAACGTGGGTATCATACTGGTATGTCAAGGCTAACATGTGGTAATATGCATATTTTTATGGATTTAAAATTTTATTAGAACGAATTAATTTTTTGTTGTAAATATTTAGTTTTTCACATTTTTTTGTGGTTGCTAATTGGTCATGTTTGTTAAAATGTTATTGTTTTTCCTTCACTTTATAGTAGAAGCGTGCCGCATTAATGCACTTAATTTTTATAACCAAATTCCGTATTACATTGTTAAAAATTGTCTTCGCATCGAATTTAATTATGTATCTATAACATAATTATATACGCATACCCAATTGTTCCCGTGTCAAAAGTCAACTGAAACTTCGATAACGTAAAATCTAATTTAACTAATAATACTTGTCTTAAACATTTAAATGTTTAAATATCAAGATCTATGTTAGCGGAAAATTCCCAATTGTTCTAAACGGGTTCTAATCGGTTTAGTTGAAATTTTAGAATTTAGTTCTTGCATGGTTTGAATATACAATTTGACCCGAAAGATGGCAGTGCAGTCGGTGTGTCTGTTTTTCCGGGTAGGATAACGTCTACCGGGTCGTCTAGTAGATATATAATTTTACGGTGGATTTATACTACTAGGGGATCCTGTGGGAGGTTCGGGATTCGAATTCTGCAAACACCATTAATGTTTTGTTCCCATTTGACCTTTAACTCTCTCATTGTGAGAAAACCTAAGTCCAGCTATGAAAAATTATATTCAAATTCAAAATCATTTATTCATGTAGGTATCACCGATAGACTTATGCACATCATTTTTTTGTATCTACCACCGTTTCGGAAAGGTGCTTTATCATGGAGTAGAGGAAACGGCGAAAGAAACTCATCAGTACATCTATACTAATATATAAAGCTGAAAAGTTTGTTTGTTTGAACGCGCTAATCTCAGGAACTACTGGACCGATTTGAAAAATTCTTTCGGTGTAAGATAGTCCG
>DWPQ01000857.1:0-14175 GCA_018251795.1 Perichares adela | reverse complement strand
ATTATCAGAAAAATAATTTGTTTTCAAGTAAAACACAGGTTATGTTTACTGTAGTAAACAACACTGTGTACACTACGAAGTATACACTATAGGTATTCGAGCTCAGTGTAGATATATACCGTAGACTGTATATATATACCATCGTCTAGCGTGGCGAAGCGTCGCCACGGCATGCGTCGCCACGCCAGAAATCGGGTTTACGTGGTGCGGCTATGGCTATAGATGTTTCACATCAAAATACCTGACAAACTTTGATAATGCCCTCAAAGTGAAATCTACCAATTTTCAATTAAAAATCAAAGTAACTACGACTTCAAAAAGGTTTTTTATTATTGAAGAGATGAACAAACGCTTTAGTACATCTTTGTAATTAATTTAAAGAAATTTCAAATAAAGTTTTTAACCTGAACAAGGTCACCTTGTCAGACGATTGCGAAATGAAGTTATTAAAAATAAATAGAACAATTTCTTAAATTGCGCGACCAATCTCGTTCGTCCTATCGAGTCGGCTTACTTTAACATTAATATGATTGAAAATGTAACTAAAGATAGTCCCGTTACGCAACACCATTGCTTAGTTAAATTAAAAAGTAGTCAAGAAACACAACACCATTCATAACCTGATACACTTAATACAGTGAGCTTAAAGCGTCCTCTCCCAAGCCTACCAAACAGTGAGCTAGTTCAAACTTGTTTTCAGAACAGGCATCGAGTCAGCTGAGAGATACAAAGTTGCCTTAAATGGTGATACAATCTGGTGTTTCCCGCAGAACCAGTCCGTGACAACCCCAACAAACAGAAAATTTAAACTAAATCAGGATACGTGAAGAAATTGTACTGATTTAACACTGTACTAGGAAAATTTTAACTGTATAGTAATAAGTTAGGGAAAAATAATCTGTGGTGTACATTTAGAATGTAGTAATGTATATTATTATTAATAATAATGTAAAAGTTCCAGCAATGTTAAATGTTATTACAGAAATAGTTAAGTTTAGTGAATAAAAGTTCACTTACAAATTAAAACATCCAATTTTAAATTCAAATTCAGCTGAACATAAAACTTTCATTGATGTATGGTTTAGATTTAAAAAGCACATAAAGCACGCCATTTGAAATATGCCTAGAGGTTTAATAGATTTCAATTTTAATTTAAAAACCAAGCGCATGTTATAGTTCAATAAAATCCCCAGCATGGATTTTGAAAATTGCGCAATCAATCTTAATTGTTTAGAAAATATACACCAAAATTCAATTGTTAGTGTTTTATGAAGTAACTAGTATAAAGTTCTTTAACGTGTATTTCTGAACAGGAAGAATATTCTTAATCTTAGCTATTATCTGTAGTGCAGTAGTATTTCTTTTATAATTTTCAATTTATGTAATCTTATTTATACTTTAAGTAGTATTTAACACTTCTGTATAGTTTACTTTGAACATATTATAATCGTGTGAAATAAACTATTAATTAAGAATTATTTCACTCAGATTTATTTAGTCAAGGACTTAAGGAGGTTAAGTCAGTTGACGATCTGAACCAAATGTGTCATCAAAAGATTTCCTATTGAAGTGTAGAATGAAATCTAAATAAATCCATGCATCAGTCCGTATGTTCGAAGAATACGTGGCTTCGAAAATGCTGATAGAATAGAACTGGCCATTCTGTGTCAGCACAACAAGACAACAACTAGCATCGAGGGCCAGTTTCAGAAGATGAACGACTAAAACACGTCGCGAAGATAATCTAAAACTTACCTTACTACTCCGACACATGGTCTACAATAACATGGATACGCAATATTGCAGGACGCAACAAGCAATATAGATAGGTTATCTTGCTTGCAGCGAACGTGTTTGTGTTGCGGTCCCTGTCGGCTGCTTCACTGTCTCGCTCGCACCTACGGAAGGGTATCGTCGTCTCGCTTGCGAACTAACCGGTCCATTCGGACACGTTTTCGTGGTGCAAGAAAGTGGAAGCTCGATAGGAAATGGAGATATGATTTGTTATTATATTATTTCGTTTCCTGTTATTCCAGGTAAAAATAAATGGTACTAAGAAGTTATTGCTAATGTAAATCTTTGTAATAGTCGCCTGTGGAATAATCACTACCATAGCAATAAATGTTTTTGTCAAGTACTTTCATGTAGTCATGAGTTTTTAATTTAAAGAGCATTGTATAGCATTAAAAATTCATCCATTTTCGCCAACATTATATATTGATATCGACTGAAAATATGCCCCTAGCACGTAAACTGCAAATACTATAGATAAAATGATTTAAAAATTAAACGTTTTTTTTGCTCATTGATTAGGTTTAAAGCTATTACATATATATCAGGGAGATCGTCACCGCGGTACCGACCTTACCTAAACACATTCGTTTGTTGTTGCCAAAAGTACTCCCGTAAATCGTCCATAAATTTCGTTTAAAGACTTAGAACGTATGCACCGCTGTGACATACAATACTTGAGGTTGATTTAAGATGTCCATGTATTGTATGCCATTTTATTACTTTCATATCAACCTTTTTTACCACGCTTATATTCGTTTCTTTATGAGAAAATTCGCCAAACAGCCAACCCTTTGGTAAGTGGTCACCAACGTAACATTTATAATAATATACACATCACCAACGCATTAACAGCCAATGACAAATCAGGCTACTAGTTCTCCAAGATTGCAACCGAGTTATGTGAAAAGTGTCAAGGTTGAAAGAAGGAAGGAAACCCAAGTAAAGAAGTCGGACAGGTTAAAATCATTTTTGCGTTCCACATATTACTTATATTTAAGAGATAATATGATATTAATGAGAAATAATCACATTTAATACAATAGCCTCCACCCACCGATACGTATAATTAGAATCTGAGAAAAATACATTTTTTACAGTTTTTGGCTGACTGTTTGTTGCGGCTAATTTCAGGAACAGCTAGAGCAATTTTGACGGGACTTTCATTGGAACATAGAGGCGGTTATGTAGCATCAAATAAGCTATTTATCTTAGAATTCCCGCGGGATCAGGATCTACGCTCATTTCCACGCGGACAAAGGTGCGGGCACAGCTAGTTAAATGTAAAAAATAAGCCTTAAATTTCGTGACTCATCCACACTACTCTCACAAGTTTCACGGTTGGAGCGATGCATTTTATACGGAAGGGCCTAAACAAGTACTTCGTATAGAGACCCTTTGAGCTTTGCATTTCATATGTCACGAATGATAAGTAAGCTTGCGTTCAATTCTTCTGATGTCGTGTACTTGATGTTAAGTTACTGGAAGAGTTTGCTTTGACGTAGCGTTGGGATGCAGCCCTTTTCACGTAATAGTACCGAAAGGATATTTTGCATAGTGTTTCGGCATTTTATCATAGTCGTATGTTCTATGGGGTTTGTAAATCGTATTTTATGTAGAGTCAACCTTTTTACGGACAGTCAACCTTCAAGGGTACTAAATTGATATGATACTTATTATTTCAGACACTTTTCTTACTTTCTTTCTTATCGGTCTATTTAATTTGCGCAGGCAGAGAGTATTCTACGGATAGTCAACCAAGTAGTTCGACTTTTTACCAGAAATATTGGAGTAGTAACCTAACCATCCGTGATATAGCACATTAATCCGAAACGGTTGTAGAAGCAAAAAAAAAACTTTCATAAATGTATCAATGATACCACAATGATTTTGAAGTGTAATTTAACTAAGAGTTAGTTAAATTAAAATTATTTCTAATGTATTTTTTTCTCACAGATTCATGTAACCCTAAAAATAATTATAGATTAAAATCACTAGACTCCAATAGAAAATTAGTCACGATTTGTCATAATATTGTAGGAGCTCTCACTGACATTCAAGTCATCAGTAAACAGCATTATCTGAACATCATCCGCGCAGTATTGCTGTACGCAAGCTCGTTTATCTTCCAAAAGATTCTGTTGACCTTTACACAGCTTTTAGACAATTGATTGGTACTGATAACACCAGGAGTATTCACATCTAAACGGTAACGTCTATGTCTGCTGCAATAACTGAAAAATTAGGATAAAGAAAAGAAAGAAAGAACAAAGAATCCTAATTTTTCCGTTTAATTATACCTAATATGACTGTTTTCAAAAGGAGAGTGAATAGGCTTTTAATAAGATAGTGCGCTTCACCATCATAGACTATATCACCACTGATCAGTCGCTGGAGAGCATTCCAAGCTCGCCTTTCTGTCCGCGTGAATTTGTAAGGGCCGCTAGGGCCAACAACAGAATGTCCATTTGAAACAAACAAAAAACTTATCAGTCACGCACTAACTTATCTTATACAAAAAAAATCAAGATTATCAACGCATATCCGAATTTATAGTACAGTATTAATACGATCCAGATACGTTATACTCCACTGGTTAACTAGCTGTCCTAAATGAAACTGTTAGAGCTTTTTACAATTAGGTACATAGTAATAGCAAGCCAAACGTTTTGACAGTAATCCTTCCTCCATTCCTGAGATCAAACAAATCTTACTTGAGATGGATATTCCTAACGATGCTGTTCTTCTACAAATCGAATCATGATTAATTTCTTATACATAAAGTTAAAAAGTAGAGTGTTGCACAATACTCGCGTAAGATTTCTTCTCAGTTTCTTCGCATCACGCAATGTCAGATGTAAGTCATCCTTAACACAGATTACACTAGATAACGTAAGAGTAATAAGAGTGTTCGAGTGGACTTAATTTTGGCAGGTCACGAGTAGATCTCACGGAGATATACTAAAATTATAACCGTTCATTATCTTCACGTTTTTTGTACGCACTTTTGTCGTTAACTTAATGGCAAATTAACGTTTTTGCCATTAACAAGTACTCGTATCGTATCGTCTTCGAAAGTGCCTTTATGGTCCGTTGTTAATCTGATACGTTTTAAGTCTAACTTAAAGTAATTGATGGTTGTATTGACCTCGTAAGTATGTTTTTTTAACATAGGTATAAATTAGAATTTTTGTTTTTTTTTATGAACACAATTTATTTGTAAAAAACATTTGGAATGACTTGTACAAAAACTTATAAATATAGAAAAACATTATAGCACAACATAATACACTTTTTGAACTAATAATCTAAGAGTAAATTGAATTAATTAAAATAAAATAAATGAACAAGGGAAGCTAAATAAAACCTTTTAAAAATATTTGAATTTTGTGGCTTAACATTTTTTTCAATTCACTTAACAAAGGAATATACCTACATTTTAGTATGTAGTAGTGGTACACACGATAGATATATTTGTGTGCCGTTATTTCAATTCAATTGCATGGATCGTGGTCACGATGAAACTGAGGAGGAACTTTTCAGAATTATATTTAACACTAATTATTATGCGTTTTGTTGAAATCACCATTGCTTAACCAAGTTTCGAGTTGTAAATGCAATGTGAATTCAATTGTTTTAATTTTGAATATGTAATCTGACAGAACCTTGAAAACCTAATTACTCTCTAATCTAATCTCTCTCTCTCTCTCTAATCTAATAACTTTAATTAAAAAAAATATTGAATAACGGTCAAATTGCCATAACAAATGTGCGTTTAATACAATCCACCGTCACATATAAGAACACTTTTGGTTTAGCAAAAGATATTAATAACGCTTTGAATAAAGTTACTCCTTCGTATTTGAATTACAATTCGCATAACCGATTGTTTGGGCCATGATTCCTGCGTCATAAATCTGATTCGAGCCGAGTTTGATATCCTGACAGTTAATTATAATAACGTTGATTGATATGAACTAATTGCGACCGTCCCAATTTAAATTCAACCAGTGGGGCGTTACAATCTAAATTACATATTAGTGAAGTCCATTTTGTGTTATCTTCAGCAAATAATTGATAATTCGACCCGTTTATTGTGGGAACGAAGTGTGTTCGGCCATTGAGGTCATTTGCGAAGACTTGTATAATCTTGTCAAAATTACTAGGTTGTTATTATTGTTATTTAAATGAGCGTGTAGCTCAGTCGAGTCCTTGTCTGATGGCTTCAGGTTTGAATTCCGACCAGGTAAAACTTTATTATGGAAGGTACATGTTGGTTGTCGCGGGTACTTGTGATATTTTATTCTATGTTACTTTTTCGCGTCATGTTTTCGCATGTTTTTTTTGTATTGGTTTTAGTGTCTTTTGAATTACAGGTGTATTGTATTTTAATTAAATTTGATTGTTAATATTTCTGTTTAGATTCTGTCAGACCGTCTGTCTCAGCAAATCACCAGGGAAGAGAGGTCAAGATATTTTCGCAATCAACTGAAAAAGATTAGCCGGGAGTAGAAGTACAAATTCATGAGAACAATACAATTGTTCTATCCCCCATTGAACACATAGCACACAATCATACATTATCATCAATTCACGCACCGACTGCCTTATTTAGCGAGCTGATAATGGCGACTAACATCACCAACAAGCAATTTTGTAACGATACATTGTAAAATAAACCTTATGCTCTTAGGTATAGCGATGGAATCCCAGCGTTAATCGTAATTAGATCTGGTACCGTGTGAAGATCAAACGAATCTGTTGAGTTTGCCCTATAAGTTCAAACTTCGTTAATATCGACGCTGTAATGAAATTAGTTGCTTGTTCGTAACGTTACTTTCATCCAGTCAGTTAAATCTTAAGTTTTATGATGTTTACAACATTCTACCAATCTCTTGAGAAAAATAAATTACAGAAGTAAATTTGAGGTAAATATAGTAAGAAGATAGAAAAATATTCATAAAAAATAAAGCTATAGCTAGAATATACCATAAAATCAGAAATACACCAAAATTAGCTCCTCTTTATTGATCATCAATTATCATCATAACTTATAAATGATTTACTTCTTTCTTTTATCCTCTTCCCTTCATTTCTCTATTTCTAAGTATCCGATTATCAGGTTCTCTTATTGATAAATTATAAAGTCGCTGGGCCACGTACGGATCCACAGACTTTCAGATATATATGCTTTTTTACCGTGTATACTTTTACCGAAGTAAAATATAACTGTAATTCGCTCATAGCTTTGAAAAGTTACAAGTGCCGGTCTCGAACCAAACACCCGAAAGGGCCGAATGGAAGAGCAGTGTCCAAACAAATAGGCTACCGTATTATGAAGTACTAGCTGTGCTCGCGGCTTGCTCTGATTTCCATCAGTGTGTCACAAAGCTTTTCCCTCGTGAATCCTCATCCCGCGGGAATTCTAGGATTAAAAATCTAGGATTATAATTTACATACTAACTTTTATCCCCTATTTCAACCCTTTACTGCCCTTTTTCGCATGAAAAATATATATCCTGTCTCTATACCAAAATTGATTTAAATCGGTTCATTAGTTTTTGTGAGAAAACATTACAAATATTAATAATAACATATTATTATATTAACAATATTATTATTTATAATAACATTACAAAATCACAGATATTTCATCTCGTTAATATTAGAAATAAATATCACGAAACATTAATAACACAATTGTAAGGGTCCCCTTCTTTTACAGGTTTAAACTCCTAGCGCAACTCTTACAAAAAAAGCTCTAAGTTACGACGATGAAAAGCAATTATTTGTTTTACTGTCTCGGGAAGAAGGAAATCCTGAAGGATAACACAGCCTCGTCTTATTGGCATATCCACCTCTATTGTGAAAAAACTCAGTACTGAGCGGACTGACGTGCCCCCTCTTCACCGCAGAACCGCAAATGATTTACACCAAGGAAGGAAACCGAAGAAAGATGAGGTATTCCCTAAGTAAAAATATATTTTTGCCTGATTCTCTCCGTCTGTGCTAAGATCAACATACGTTGTGATATCTTTTATTTTCTAAGATAATTATATCATTTTAAAAGGAAAGAAGAAGTTATTCTTTTGAAACGCTTTATTTTATCTCGACCAATGAATTTTATCAATTTTGTCTTGTCCGTATTCTTGAATATTATAATTTATCTAGCTCAGTTTCAGCCGTCGAAATAAATATCTATAACAAGTTTGTTCAATCCTTCACACACAAAATCATTTTCAAAGATTTTTGAGCATTAGAAATTAATTGTTACTTCGAAAACATCACGAAAAAACTTGTATACCTGAGAATTCTTCATTGTGTTCTCAAATTAGTGTGAAGTATACCAATCCTAGCCAATTCATCCATCCAGCCCTTTAAAGTCCACAGTTGGACATAGGCCTCTTCTAACTTACACCACCACCACCGGTCCTGAGTCCTCTAAACTCTCTCCATTTAAAAGAGAACCCAGCCCAGCAGTAACGGGTTATTACGATAATGACAAGCTTTCATAAATATCCCTAAACCCTTTTTAATTAGATTTTTTGTAAACTTATTTATTTATTATAATTACAAAAGTAATAATTACTATAAATACTATTAAACTCAAAAATAATTTAATCAAATAACATAATAAATAATTTAAATAGTAAGCCGCTTCCAAATTGCTGTTCGTGGGATGAGTTCCCAGAACGCTGGCGACATTACCTCGTTGGATCGCTAAGCTGATCTGTTGACCAAGGTAAACGCCAGCTCAGGGATCATTGGTGTAGTCAATCAGCCGTTTTAAACTTTGTAATATTAATTTAAATTGTTCCTCGTAGTCTTCACAATGTATCTAAATGTATATCTTCACGTAACCGCGACATAATAATATAGTATCATTTTACCGCTCAGTGCCCATAAACGGTTGTAAACACAAATTATTTATTCATTTGCAATGTATCCAGTTTTTGTTTGCGTTTGATAACGCGTTATTTATCGCCATGTGGAGCCCGTGGCTTTGCATTGCAAATAGTTATAATAGTAAATTATGGAATTTAGATGCTATTTGCCCTATAAATACGTTTAAATAGTAACGATATGTGATGTTTTGCCCCGATAAAATTATTTTATTGGAAAAAAGCAGTTAGTTGTGGGGCCAAGCGTCCACTACATCGAACTAATATTACATGGTATTACCGGTGATTGCATTGTAGATAATATGAGGTACAGGACTGAAGAAGGGCCAGCAATATGCAAATATTCTTTGCAAGATTATTTTATTAAGATAAATTATATTAATTAATTATCATAAATATAATGATTATATTATCATTAATTAATGATTATATTATTAAGACTTTTTTTTTTAATGTAAAGCTCTTCCAAAATCAAGTTTATTTTCCGGAACACTATCTAGAGGTTCCGCATTCGTCACTAAATCATAGAATTAGTGAAATCTTAAAGTAAATGCACTTGATGCTTTGTCGCTAACGGTGATACTGCTTATATCGCGGACGTCCATGGGTAGCAGTAGAAGCTTAACATCAGATACCCTGTCTGTTTATTCTTGAGAAAAAAAAATAGGAAAAACAGGTAAAATAATCTTACTAACATGAATGCCATCGAGATAATTTTTTTGATACGGTGCACAGCGACCTAAAACAGAAGATAACGAGAAACTATAACAAATTAAAATAACCAATGAGTAACAAAAATCTTATTCGCCGGTCCTGTACCTCATAATAATATAGTACCGTAACACTTGCAAGATAATATGTTAAGGGAATTAAACACATTCCTAGGATGCCACGCGCATCTCGATGGTCTTGATCATGTTTATTTTTATCATATGATAAAGCCTTATCTAAGGCGGCCTGTTCATGGTTTTTTTTTTTTTTAAATAGCAAGTGTGGAGTAAAAAGAGATCGGTTATTGTTATTGTTATTGTTTTTGATTTAAACTCAAATTTTATTCTTAAAGGTATCACTGACACAAGTGTCCATGACAATTTTTACTTCTACTACCTTTTCGAAAAGATACTTTATCATATATGAGAAGAAACGGCGAAAGAAACTCATCACCACGTCTTTTAATTAATACACATATATCATTATAACTATCACATGATATGCAATAAACTATTATGATTATCATGTAGTAATAATATTTCTTAACGTGTGCGGGGAACTAGATACAGAGTTATTCCCAAACGTTTTTGTCATTTAAATAATCATCAATATTTATACCTTGCTTACAAGTTGTGCTTTTACACGTACCATAAACATTTACATAGGAAGGTCGCGAATCAGTATAGCGATTTTATTGTGAAAATATAGGAATGAACGTAATCAGTTTAAAGAAATATTAATAGTTAGAGTCAATTTCTTTCGTGGCTATTATGAATCGCAGACCACCATATGCAGCGATGACTACTTACCGTCAGACGGCTCTTTATGACGCCATTGTCGACTATTGATGGGTACAAAAATCATACAATCATTGGGACTAAGCAAAGATTTGTACAAAATCAGAGCATAGAATGAATCATTCCGTAAACCACGATGACATGTGACGTCATCTTCCATGTACGACAAACAACGGATTATAACGACGAATGTTCGTACGTTTTGACACCTGATGCTGCATTAAGTGACCCAACAGTTAACATTTCAATTGAAACACTAATTCTAGAATCAACAAGGTAGCAAGAATCTTGATAAAGTGTATTTGTGTATATTTGTATCCGTTTTTTGACATAAATTTTGCAGTTACAAACGGAGGAAAGGTCTTAACGAAAGTAAATTTAGGTTCGCAAAAGTAGTAACTATAGGTAATTATGGGTTAAAAAGTTATTAAAATGCTTATTGAGTTCAATCCCCAACTAGAGGCTTCAAATTCAATTACCGTTTCAATAAACGCTGAGAAAGTAATTACTTTGATCTTTTCTTATAAAGACTTGTTGTTCGGGGTAAAAGAAAGTTTTAAAATTATAATAAAAAAGTATATGAAAACAATATTCACTGAACTGTATTGTAATAAACAGAGACATTACAAAAAATATATAGTTTTTACAGGTCAGCTTACTGATATCACAAAACAATGCTACTACAATCGCAAAGTCGTATAATTGTAGCTTACTTTATTCAGCACGGTTTTTTATATCTTTAGTAAAAGTTTAATAGGAGTGCACCTATTATTTGAGAATTTAAATGTTGGTATGTATTTTATCAATATACGATAATAATACAAAAAAAATATTTATTTGACCCTGGTTATCTTTCATTTATCATACGGAAATCACTGAACAAATATTTGACATTTTTTTTAACTTTCCTTGGATTTGTCCTTTTTTCCTTGGATCCTTGTCATTCGGGGATAATAATCAGTTGACGAGAACTGCGATAAAATTTTCGCATAAATCTAAAGTGCCTAATAAAAATAGTATTTTTTGGGACACTATGTGTAAACGTAATTTTACTTTAGTTTCTGACACATTGTCGCACTGCAATACTGAAATATTGAAAGACGTAGTAGTAAAGATGGCTACTCTATAACGACAACGCTGTCGCGCAACAGTCACATAATCGGGTAGCTTTATTATGTACTAGGCTGACCCCGCAAACGTTGTATTGCTATATAAGAGATTTTCATCCCCTATGTCAACTATTATAACTTTTTTGAATTAAAAAATAGTCTACTTTGTTTTTCAGGTTCTAGACCTGTAGATCTGTATACCAAATTTCATTAAAATCGGTCTAGTATATTCGGACCCTATTCAATACAAATCATTGCTAAAGTACAAAACAGTCGCAATGTAATTGCAAAAAGATTTCGCTGCACGTGGCAAAAACTGATTAACCTTTTTTTCTATAATTTTTAGAGACAAATTGCTTAATCGCGGAGAAGACACGGGAATTAATCAACATGGAACTTTGATATTACCAAACAATCTATGAAGACAGTAATGTAGCTGCAATCACAGAATCGTGTAGTTGCAGATACACTATTTCCAGATATAGAAATTTCCTGCCTAAGCCTCACAGGGAAACCTCCTTAGGACGCTTGCAGCCCCTTTTTTTTCGAAGAGGGTTCACCTCCTCTTACCTAGTTTGAGTTCTTCTCTAGCTTAGCATTCAATCCTCTCCTCTCTGACCACTTGAAGCTATAAAGGCCGGTAAGGCCAATCAACAGCAACGTATCCATTATAAACTACGGGTTATTAAACACGATATATGATGATACAATCGCAGTAATCGCACTATCGTGGCTAGCATTATTTTTCACGCATTGACACCGTGCGAGTCAAGAGTGATGATTCAAATTTAGATTTTACTCAGTAATCTCTCACGAACACACATTTTTTCTCAGAACATGAGATTGTGTGAAAAAGCCGTCGAGTTCAAATCAACTAAATACATATTATATTCCAAGAAGTTTCATGCGTATTCCTTATATTTTTATGTCCACTTGATAGTAAGTAGTCATGGAAGTCCGTACCACTAAATATTATACATCAGTAACGCGTTGTTGGATGAAGCAAGGATTTAGGTTTCTGATGGATATTTTGCTGCTGGCCCTAGCGGCCTTTACAACTTTGTGCGGACAGAATTAAGCAAGGAAAGAGTTCATTACTAGCTTTCCGACTTTACAACAGATTCACGACAAAGCATTTTACTATTAACTCTAGGGTAGGCAAAATGCTATCTCCTAACTTGGACGAGTACCGTTGGTATGAAACTGGATGGTATAGAACTCAGTGATCTTCAACTAGAGAAATCTGGTGCCATTGTCTCGACCATTGCTCACCAGCATGATGCCGTCATGAAGAGAAACCTGATGCGTGCATTGATGGGATCAAAATTTAGCACAGTTCATCTGAAGACGGATAGCAAAAACATGAATTATTTTAGTTCATAACTGTCTCGCTACTGGGCTCAGGTCGCAACTCATCAGGTGACAGTTGTATGTCATTATACATCACGCAGACCAAGTACAATCCAGATTTCATACACTTTCGAAAAGTCACAAATATGCAGATTTGCTCGCGACTTTTCCCTTTACCAAAGCAAGACATTATTAATTAAAAAAAAAATTAACTGATTCTAATTTCGACACTGAGTTCGTTACCATTATAATATATCATCAATACCCCAAGTCGACAGACGCCCACAATCTGATACAGCTGATTCATCGCTGAATGTACCCCATCATCCATTCTGAATATCTTGATTCACAGAAGTATTCTAAAAAAAGCTTGACGCCAGCTAAGCAAGTATCGTACCTACTTACGATCTAATCGTCATTTCAACGAGCC
Source organism: Perichares adela (assembly GCA_018251795.1). Lineage (NCBI taxonomy): Eukaryota > Metazoa > Arthropoda > Insecta > Lepidoptera > Hesperiidae > Perichares > Perichares adela. The sequence continues at coordinate 1,085 of DWPQ01000857.1, read as the reverse complement.
CATGAGCACGGTGTTCACACTTGTCTAGTGTGTCTAGAGTGAATGCTTCATCCCCGTGCTCTAGTGGGGGTAGGGGCTAATTCAATCTGAAACTGTTATCTTACTATAACAAGCAATCGAGCTCGTTAAGTGAAGTTTGTCGTCAGTACTCTAGTTCAATTTGTTTTAGTCTACTCTGCAACATTCCAAGAGTGTACACCTCCGCATGCATTACACTTCGCTTCGATACTTTAGTGATGGTATAACGCTATAATAAATAATATAACGTTAACGTACTTGTACTCCCGCACTAGGATTCCCTGAATGGCATAGAACACAAATAACAAATCGCTAACACTCATGACCCGAGATCACATATATTTATCTGTCACATAAATATCTGCCCGGCCGGGAATCGAACTCGGGACCCCTCGCTTCGCAGGCAGGGTCACTGCAAACTAAGCTACGGGGTCGACATAAATCGTACATCTTTCTTTCTTTATAGTATATTACTTCAAAGTTAACCCCATATCCGAATGAGTTTACATTTACAATGATGTTTCTAATGGACATTTTGCTGTTGGCCCTATGTTGTGTTGTGTTTAACTCTATTTAGTAAAACCATTGGAGAAGGTAATAGAGGAGCCAAATGACACAAAAACATTTTACTGTTGATTCTAGAAGGAGGGTGATCATCTCAAGGAACCCAAGTAGGTTAAATAAAGTATCCACTATGATCAAGTGCCGAACTCGTCTGCCTCGCATTGGAAGGACCTGGTACCCCAGTTTACGGTACGGTCTTCCAGGAACAGATGAAATTGTCATAGAATCTATAACGGAAACATTATTTAGCCTCTTTCTCCATTGATAGCCCTGAACCTACCTATTACCGTAGTTAATAGATTCTTAAAACTCTGGTCATACAAACGAATAGAAGGATAAAAAGATGCGCGCGTATCTTATAAAGTTTTTGTTAATTTACCTAGTGTACGGAGTCGTAAAAAGAATAAACATTACAAACATGTTATTTAAATAACAATGTCACTGTTTTAAATACGTAGTGGGGTTTCGCGTCCACCCAAACGGATGTACACTCACGGCGAATG
>DWPQ01000856.1:0-14187 GCA_018251795.1 Perichares adela | reverse complement strand
GGTAAGGTTTATGGCGTGACAGCACATCATCTTTCCGCAGGGAGTGTCATTACCATACTTTTTTAAAATGGCGTGAGCGTGAACGGTTACCGCTAAGATTTTTGTCTAGAGGCTTAGAACTGACTATAGACCTAGTTGTTTAGATATGATTTTGCCGCTGAAGTTGATTAATATTTTCCGTCTCACAATATTAGATAACACTTATAATTATTTGTTTAACACAAATTCGTGTTCATACAAGCTGTATTGTTAGTAATATTTAGTATTGTTAGTGAAATTTTAGTCAATTTTGTAATAACATTTTAAAGAATGCTTTTAACGTGAGCTTTCCCGCTTTCAATATGTCAATTGGTTTGTGACGGAATTTTACTATTGTCTTTTACACTGAATGTCAACCATGAAAATACCTATATAAAACCTCCTAGCAATAGACAATCAAAATAATATGCTCAATTTATTTATTATTTATTTTATTTTATAAAAGGTTAGTGCTTGACTACGATCATTTCATCATCAATTCATTTCCATATAATTATAATTACTATACTATAGATTATAATCACTCGTTCAATTGGTCTCAAGACTCTCAAGTCCATTATTTCGACCGAACCTCACCCTCATGTCGAAACTCCAAACAGTTGTTTAGGCAGGTGCTGGCAGTTTGGTAAGCAAATTCGTTCTTCATTAAAAAGACAACAAAATGGCGGTTAAAATTAAAATTGTATTGCGACCTACGCGACTAGAGCGGCGTTGTGAAATTCACACAGGCTGGTCAGATTGAAATGTACGGTTAGCAAAAACACTTATATATTTTGCAATGTTGCTTAAATAAAAGAATTAAAAATATACCGTGGATGTAAAGAATGTATGTACGAATGTTGGATGGAAGGAAAAGTGTCATATTTACTGTAAAAATTATCATCATTCACAAACCTGGAGAACATTATGGAGAACTCTCAGGTATGTAACTTTCTTTACGACGTTTCCCTTTATTGAAGGCAATGATAGATAAATGAAGTACTCTCCAACAAGCACATAACTTGGAAAATATAGAAGTGCGTGCAGTATACGAACCCGAACAACCAGGCAAGAGACCAACGTTCAAACTACTAAGCTATTACTATTATAATAAATAAATTATAACATACGTTCACGTAAATCTGGCCTCCCAAAGTTTTAGTGCACAGGTACGTGTGACATGCGAGTAACTAGGTTGGAACATAGAATTCCGTAACATCATTTACAACAGAATTACGGACGCGTTGATAGTTAAAAAAGGCAGGGAATTCGCTTTTCACAGTTTATTTTTATAAAACAATAGACGCAACCAACATGGATGAGTACTGCCAAGATTAAACTAGGTGGTACAAATCACAGCAAGTTGTTCGTCCTGCAAGACAAGCGTAGGATTTGGACTGAGGGTCGAGTAAAGGCCTTAAACCCTATGTTGAGTATTACTTTTAACGAATCAACGAGAAACCACGAAAATAAGAACAATCTAATTAAAAAATCAAATTATTATTTTATGTCACTTTAGTTGCGTAAAATGATATACCGCGACCACTCTACTGGTAATTAGTACTTCGCTTTAATAATACCTACATTTAATTAGCATACACTTTAATGTCAATCAAATGTATTAATCAATTTGATTATCTCAATCCTCGATGTTTCGAGACATAAAAATCCCGTGATAAACTATCCTATTTTACTATTTTCTACAGCGGTAAAGTAGTAATTAGTAATTACTAGTTAATTGACATCTAACAGAAATCAACAGAAGAAAATGTTGCGTGTGAACACAAAATAACATTAAGCAGGTACTTATACATAAACATTTCTCAATGAATAATAGATAATAGCAACGTTAAGCTCTATAGTTTGAAGGCCTTTTAACTGTTTGACCAATTGTCTGTTCTTAGGTATTTATCAGTGTTTACCTAACCGTTCGGAGAACGTAAATTAAACACAAAAGAATAGCATTATTTAAGTAGGTTGTACTGAGTACTACCAACCTCGTATACTCAAAAGTATAAGTATAATAGTACAATAATACAACTTTATCGTCATAATTATAGTATTCCGATTCCATTATAGCTTTATAATTATCATTATGCACAATAACTACTTTCAACGTTCCATAACAATAATCTACGTATTTAACCCGATATAATCTTTTATTATATTGTAACAAATAAAGAAAAGTGCGTGAATGTATGTGAAAGTGTAATTTACAGCGTTTGCCGTGTGAACTGCCATTCATGCAGTTCTATAGCAGTATTGTTGCGAAAAGAACGTAATATATATCGCAGTAAACACCGCAGAGCTTATTCTCAAATCGCGTTCAATCGCAAAATTAATGAATTTGCACAATAGAAAGTTCTTAGCGAGAGAAACCAACAGTGAAAGTGTTTATTCTGCTATAAGTTTTCAAAATGTTTTGGTTCGTTTAGGTGACAAATAAAAACAATAAATAAAATTATTTAATTTCATTCACTAACCATCAGGTAGTCTGTATTTGCTACTGGCCTTCAAGCTATAAAAAACTTCAACTAGTAGTTGAAGTAAACTTCAATTTATTTTTCCGAAGTTATCGTATAGGTTATTATGACTGATTAGATATTACCCATTACTGTGAATTGGTTCCTATACTAAGACCTGTCTACTGCTGAACCACATTGGAGACTCGTTTATTTGGTCTTAATTTAAATGAAATGAAATGAAATTGAAATGAAAATTTTATTAACCAACTAAATTAGTTACAGTTTAGGTGACACAAGCTCCCACACTAGGATACCCTGTGTCGTGAGAAGCTAGGATCAGAAGTTCCTTCTGTTACATATTAAATTAGATTAAATTAACATGAATATACTTTTAATATATTTTTCTAAGGAGGCACTTTAATTTATTCACATAGTGCAATAAAAGGTGAGGCTGTTTTTCTATTGTAAATCGTTCTATGAAAGTGTCCATTATTGGTACAAGCATCATGTCATTACATTCTTATCCGGATGATGAATAGTCAAGGCGAGCCACTGATTCGAAGGAATGATTGACGGCTCAAAATGAAATGTTGTTATTTGACAAGGTCATATAGCAATGCCGTTTGAATCTTTGATCTAAAATCTACGAGAGTAGTCATCAGCATTGAAGATATTACGACCAAGTAAAACATAAATCTAAAATGTTTTTAAAATTTCTAAAAGAAATGTGAAATTTGTATTTTTATTATAGCTAATTTCTTTTTGACAAACACGTTAATTTTATTTATTGGTAGATAAATTTTCACGTGGAGTTTTTTTCGACAAGTATCCATACTTATTGTAATTTATTTAATGAGCTTCCATTTACCTTTATTAAACTCATATCTGTAGAAAGTGATTTTTTTTTGCAATTCGAATATTATTTAATTGATTACAGAAATCCTTTATTCAAAATTTTACCTAATATGGACCTACACGCAGTTGATATTTAAAATTGGGTGCAGCGTTTGATCTCGTTCTGGTATTTAACTAATGATTTTAATCATACAGTTACACTACATTACGGTTATCATAGAGCGATGATTTTTATTCTTCCTATCTATACAATTAAATAAAATTGAAGTTTCTGTTTCTAATATTAAAATAACCGCTTATGACTAGTGCATACGTATACACGGTAGCTACATATACAAAAATAACATTTTTGTCTGTCTGTCTGTTTGTTCCGGCTAATCCCTGGAACAGCTGGACCGATTTACACAGGACTTTCAATGTACGACGGCTGATGTAATAAGAAGTAACATAGGCTACTGTTTATAATAGAATTCCCGCGGGATTCGGATTTACGCGGGAAAAACATTGTGACACTGATTTCCACGCAGGCAGAGTCGCGGGCACAGCTGGTTTATATGTATATCATGCTTCCATCTCTGATGGTTCATCTCATCAAAACTTTTTTATAAATATCTGGTGCGATACATATATACGTGTAAAGCCCGCTTTCTCTTCCCTTTCAAATTGAATGTTTCGTAACCGTATTTTGTAATTGCTTAGTTAGTTAGTGTGAAATAAATTACTTTACTTGTATTTCTTCTTTCGCCTTAAAATTGCATTTTGGAACTATTACTTCTTATACTATCTTACTTTTTTATTAACATGACAAAATCCCGGGAAATACTCTCCAACCCCAATTTTTTAGACCTTATTAGATTTTATTAGACCTACTACAAAGTGATAACAACCACTGATTTCCACTTCCATCGATGTGGCTGGCATGGTTCAGGATCATCAGGAAGAAAAAAGAAATAATTGATGTTATTACATCCGATTATCTTTTCACATTTTCTAACATAGAGTTTATAATATCATCATATTATGCATAAATAGATTGGATCCTATATTAATCTATTTAAATGCATCATAATAATGGTTAATAATATACAATTTGCATAAAAGATATCGTTGTTTTGGTCATGACCGCTATTACGATGCGATTTGTAGGATTATGATCAATATGATGTAGTTTTTAATAATGTTATGTGCAAATAAAGATAATTTGAATAAGAATACAATTAACTAAGTTTAATGTGTTCATAATCAAGTCGTAAACAATCAAACTCAAATAAATAATTTAAAAAATATTATTTGATGTTGTTATCTTTTTATTTTATTGTTTAATATATAATTAAACTATTAGAATTTAACCATGTCTTGCCGAATGAATGAACGAAAAATTCCTGAGGAAATCTGCATACCTGAGAGGTCTTGACGAAGTTCTAAAAAGTGTCTGAAATCTCCAATTCGCACTTAGCCAGCGCAGTGAATTATGGCCAAGCCGTCTCACGGTAAAAGTTAAATTATGAAAAAAATATACAATCATTACCTAGTGCGTGTTTTCTTAAGTTCCCATTGCTTCATAGAAGTGCGCACGGCGGCCAGCATCTCGGCGTCGTGGAGTTCGTCTTCTGCTTCCTGGGCCAGCGTGGCCGGCCGCCCTGCACCACGCCATGCCTCTAGCTCAGCATCTACAACAAAAAATCCACCACATTGACAATCTGGAGCGTACATCTTCTTGTGAATTCAAATTTTAAGTTTAATGTTCAGTAACGTTGAGCATTTACTGGTGGCGCAGTTTAGAGTTGGATGTTTCACCGCTGGTGACAATTCTTCATTATGTAAGATTAAAATAAGATAGGTCTTGATGGTTTTTTTTTTGTGGGGAGAATTTGTAAGAGTTTTCGCCTTTCTAGTACTCTCTAGACAACGACTTGCGTCGCGCAATAGTATATTTTATATGTTAGAGAACAAAGGAAAAACTCAGGCTGTACTGGAAATTTGGCAAGAACTATACCTTGCCTTGAAGACTAAATTATGAAACTTTGCCACCGTTTAAACAGAGGCTAAGAGACCGATGGAGTTGCCATGTGAATACGGTAGCATTACTTAAGGTTAGTCACAGTAGGACGCCCGCCTTGAAGACTATTGTGATGCTTCGTCAGGGTTTACACTAGCCCGGAAATAGAACGCGTCGCTAGTTTCGTGGCAGAAATAGATAATGAAGGCAATCACTATCTGTAAATAAAACTTGCCAAGGGTTTTTTAACTTTAGGCGTTGCAATATAACATTTTCTAACAATTTTTAGTTCACCGAAGAAAGTGAGAAATTGTTTCTGATACGCCGATAACATTTAAATTTATAGCTGCAGGAAACTAATCGGGGCCCCTAGTACAGTAGATCGACGTTTAATTCATTAGGATATCATTTGTTTTTCGCGATACCGTAACGGAAAGTGTACAAAAATTCAAAGAAAATAAAAGCCTAACTATGCCGAAAACTTTTTAGTAACATCAGTAGAAATAAAATAAAAAGACGTGCATTATAATCAACGTATCAGTGGTGTATGAATTATTGATTATAAATTTTCGCTCAACACACATCACAATTATTATGGGACACAATTATTATATGGGGCTTTTATTATTATTAGTCTAGTATACAATACGTTGACTAATGCCACAGTATTTAATTTCATATTAGGAGCAGTGAGAAAAGCTAAAAGATTTGTGCAATGTCTGTGACCTCAAATTTCTATCTACATTGTGGTGTAGAATTTGAATGAGTTGAGCGTTGGACCTGAATTGCGCGACATCTCCGGGTAAGTCTGTGCCACCGCTTTACACCACTTTTTATTGTTGGAAACCACTGATATGTCGTTGTAGGGCAGTGTGTAGCCTACTATGTAAGAAAGTAGGTTGCTCCCATCGTCGCAAATGGCGAGAAACAGCAGTACGATTAACGCTTTAGTCGGTATTAGCAATAGTACGTATATTAGTATCTAATGTACTCATTGTTCTTACTTATCCGTTTTTCTTTTAATTGGCTTCGCTTAGTAAGTATGTTAAGTTATTAACTTAACCCTGTGCTATTTATTGTATGCCATTGCCGTGTTGTTTGAATGGTGCAGTACGAGTAGGGAAAGTTGGCGGCTTAGATGGCCTTACGGGCCAACTTACGAAACTTAGTCAACTTAGATTACTAAGAAAACAAACCACTAAAGCGATAATTAGTGTACACATAAAATGTATAGTGCCTGTTAGAAATAATAGCATTTTTTTGGCACTGGATAGGTGCTATTCGTAAATGTAAGGTTTAGATTTCGTAATGCGAAGCGAGCATGGGTTAATAGCTATAATATGAACTCTATTTATTTGAACTTCTATAACAGTATAGTTAGCCCGCGGATCTGCCCGCTCTGTAATCAGTGTGTCGCAAAGATTTTCCCATGTAAATCCGAATCCCGCGGGATTTCTAAAATAGAAAGTAGCCTAAGTTACTCCTTATTACAGCTATTTTTCAGTAATATCCGTTTAAAAAGGTTTAAATAGGTCCAGAGACTAGCCGGAACAAACAGACTGACAGACAGACAGAAAAAAATTGTAAAAATGTTATTTTGGCATATGTACAGTGTATATATAGGTACATCTGCATTTAATAAAAGCGGTTGATTTAATATTACAGACAGACTCCAATTTTATTTAGTTGTGTAGATTAGAACTCTATTTCATAACAGTAGAATCCTAATCTATAGGTATTAATAAAAAATAGAAAATATTCTTACACTTAGCTAGTACAAGCGTCGATACTGTTAAGATGAAGGCGAGTGACCGCCAGGCGTGCGTCGCCATCCATGCGGCCCGGCATTCACGGCCACCTGCGCAAATAACAGACACTTATTTTACTATTTAGTTTAAAACAAATAAAAGATCAAAAGTCTTATTTACAAAATGTTCGTTGTTCAACCTTGCATTGTTAGTAGATACCTACATTCATGGGTACATACGGAAACGTAACTCACACACCAACACTGTTTAAAAAGCTATTAAAGGGCTATGTATTCGTGTATTATCATACATCAATAATTAAAATACTGGAATATTTGGAAATGAGAATTTTGTGCTTATGGCGTTGTATTTTATGTTAAGTTAGCTGTGCTAGCAGCTTTGTCCACATGGAAATCAGTGTGTTACATAGTATTCGTGGGAATTGTAAGATAAAAAAATTTATAATCCACGACCTCCTATAACTTCCTATGAAAGTCCCGTCAAAATCGATCCAAACGTTCCAAAAATTTTACGGAACAGTCAAAAATTTTAAAAATATGTAGTACATTATGATACGAGCGAGATAAGTGGTCTAGCATTGCATGGAGCGCAGTTGGCGCCCGAGCGTAGAGATGGTGCTAAACGTAGTGCAATGATAGACCACTTAGGTCATAAGTATCATAATTATATTATTTTATAGCACTGTTTGATAAACCTGCAAACGGACGCGACCGTGCGTTAAGTACGGGTTTAGGTCACACTGTGCTATAAAATACATTTTAGATTATGTACATTGAAACTTTAATAAGTAAACAATTACTTAATGGACTATCTCATAGTTTCAATAATACATACCTAATACGTATCAATCTCAATATTCATTGCTTTACATACATTCCTATACACAATACGATACAATTAGAAACTTTCGTGCCAGTTCTATTTGCAATTACGAAACAATGACAAGCAATTATATCATTAAAGGTAAGTTTCCTGATTAATCCAGGTGGATTTATATCATTGTGATACGTTAATATGTTACGAAACAACCAATTATATTTCACCTCTTGAATACTAACGATTCTCGTGATCAGCATGCCAATTGAAACATATGGTAACTACATTTTCCGCACGGAAAATACACTAAGATTTACAATGTAATATTAACCTCCTCCATAAGATTGATGGGCCATTTATTTATCTATGCTTCGAAATATTTGCGGCTTCGTTGCCAAGTTGCTACCGCAAATGGTCAAAGGTTCTTGTGTCTATGACAAAACTACAAATATCTATAAATTTATCACTAGACTAGCTGATCCTCGTAAACGTTGTTATATAAATTATAGCCGTGCCAAGTGCTTTGTCCGCGTGAAAATCTGTGTGCCACAAAGCTTTTCTCGCGTATATGCAGACCAAGCGCCTATACCCTTTCTCAAGCTTTAGACCATCTCTGTACCAAATTTCATTTAAATCGGCAGACAAACATTTTAAAAACTGTTCTTTTGGTATGTACCGTGTATACATATATATGCATTTGGTAAAAATCGGTTACTTTAATATTACAAACAGACACTCCAATTGTATTTAGTTGTATAGATTTCTAGCCGATAAAGTCAACCTAATACCTACATATATGTACCGACATTAATCGTGATTCATATAAATTGATCGTGAATGACCTCATAAAAGCCGTTCCTTAATGGATACAGGTTAATCGACATGGGATTCTGATTTTTATTTGACCAGATATGTATTTTATAATTCACCTGATAAACTACATACATAAAGTGCCGACATTGATCGTGATTGACATAGATTAATCGTGGTTGATCGCATAAACGGTCCCATAAAAGGATTTTACTTTGAATTATAAAGATAAAACATATACGACATACGTACTTGTTCGTGCCATTGAAACAATTCCAGTAACTCGTTAATTGCTCGATCTCAGCAATTCGGTCACTGTGTCTTTTCCCGTCATTAACCTTTATAAAGTATTTGGGTTACTTTTGATTTGTAGAGATAACGCCAAATTACATTATGGTTATACGTACAGCACATATTACCAATTACAATTTGCACTAAACTTAGTTGATTAACAGGAATGTAACAGAGTGGCACAAACATTATTATGGCTTTATTTAACATTTCTTTTTTAACTCAATAGGCGAAAACATTATTCTCTTTCTTCTTTCAAAAATGACTATGGGCTATGCGATAGTAAATAGTCACCGCTGCCACTAATTTAAAGATATTACAGAAGCATTGCCGGTCAAAAGTGAAGCTGAATATCAGTAATCACTGACTGACTGACACTACAATGAAAACATGTTGAAACATCTCTCGATTGCTCCTTTAAGGACGGTGGTAAGTCAATTAAGGAAGCCAGAAAAGTGAGAACCCCTACCACAACGAGCGAGTACCTTTGGGATTAAACAAGGTCATTCACCAACTCGATCATTTGGTTCTTACAACAATTGAAATCAGCGAAGCAAAACATAACGAACAAGTAGTAAATTGTTTTAAGTATACAGATGATTTTAGAGCTATATTTTGAATACACGTGAAAGTATTAAAAGATGTTGTATACCTAAGCATTACTATAATAGATAAATATACAAATGCATAATTGTATAGGTAGTTAGTTAATGTTACTGAGCCCCTAGACAAAAATCTTAGCAGTAACCGTTCACGCTCTCGCTATTTTAAAAATGTATGGTAATAACAGTCCCTGCGGAAAGATTAGGTGTTGTCACGCCAAAAACCTTTCCGCACCCAGTGTCATTTCCATACATTTTTAAAATAGCGTGAGCGTGAACGGTTACCGCTAAGATTTTTGTCTAGTGGCTCTGGGCTACTTCCTATTTACCTCCGCACTACTGCGACTAAGGGAACGGGTAGGGTTTATTCGGGTCTCGAGGGCGCGCAGGCGACGTTCCAGTCCCTTCATCAGTGGAGACAGGGAGAGATACAGATCCAGTGAAGCCGTTCTTTCGCTTACTTTTTTGCCGCTCAGTGATGCCTTCGGTGTCTTCAGGTGGTCCGTCTGATCGATTGTCGGCTATCGACGTAAAAACAGGAATTCTTCATAATAGTTTCGAAGATGTGTGAAGTTTGCTTCGCATTTGGTCAGAGCGTTGTACTAAGGCTTTAAATAACAGGAGAATTATGATTTATGATGATGATGAATAACACCCAATGAGGCTTTGCCTTTTAATCAGATCACTAACTCCAATTTCGTAGCTTGTCTTATTCATTCTATACAAAGACGATAATTAGGGTTCATTGACAGAATCAATATTGTCCTTAATCACAAATACTGGTATTGTATTGAAGCGAGCAATGTCAATAGATAGGCAGTGAAATAATTATACATTTAAGGAAATCCCTTTCACGATTCGGTTAGGCCGACGACGATCTATATTTAGGGATGTTGGCTTTGGGGTATTGTTGTTAGCATAGCTCTCGCCAAATTTCTTGTACGCACCGAGGTTGTCCTTCACCCTATAGTTTATTCTTGAGACGAGATTCGTGTTGGTGTTTAGAGCATACCAGAAATTTGACAAAAACTCTACCTGACGACTTGACGGCAACCTAGCAATGTTTAACGTACAATGTATACGTGAACGCGGCTATCAAACATTTGCCTCAGGAGGGTTTTCGAGTTCTTTGGCCACATAGCCCGCAAACCTGGTGACAACCTCCAAAAAATTATTGTCACTGGCAAAGTCGAAGGCAAGAGATCTAGAGGACGCGGTCCTATGCGGTCAGACCCGCGCACCAATCTCGAAATCAGTGTCTCCGAGGCCATGCACGTTGCGGAAAGCCAGGAAAGAAGGAGGAAGATTGTAAGAACGAGAGTCTTACATGACTGAGGTCACGATCCCCAGCATCGGAGAAACGACGCAAGATATACGTGAAAATCACTTACCGTCATGAATCTGAAGCAAATAATGTTGTAAAATCATTTTAAAAAGTAATAATATTCAATTAAAGTTAGTTATATACATGAAATACAACCTATGTTTAAACCTATTTAACAAGCTAACGTATTGTTACGAACATTTCCTATTTTTGGTTACTGTTGAAATGGCGCCAATTATTGAGTATGTTGTGCTAACCATGCTAAATTCCTGTTTTATCGCAACCCATAATTGTACCACTGGGCTCTTCCAAAACCAATGTTGCTTTTTTTACGTGGATAAATTCTCATTGATACTATATATTATTAAAACTTTCCCAGTCACCGCTGGTCTTGATCACGGGTACCGCTTCTCCCACTCTTCCACCGTCTGGAAGGTATCAGTCAAGGCAAAACTGAAGGCTGCGACCCTTCTCTTCTCCATCCCGTCTTCTTCAAGAGGGAGACGGTATCAGCCCCTTTTGCGGCTCCTCTCTAGGTTTGGTTTCAACCAAAACTTCCCTATCCCGTTTTCTTCAAGAGGCATTATGGGAATACTGCACATCACCTCGAGTAATCACACTGGCTATCTTAACTTACTCTTGCCACGTAAAATTTTTGGTGTGAATATATTCATCTATTACTTAGAGGGAATAAATTATAATAAGTATTTATTTAACAACCTTTGCATGATTATGTATCCATCGGTTTCTTGGTGTAAAAACTTATTCTGGAGTAAAATAATCTACATCATTTAGTAAATACATTGTTAAACAAAATATACGTGAAATGAAATTGTTTGTTGAAATTTTTATCCCTGACGTGATGTTTTTATTAAACTGATAATATGAATGCCGGTGTTTTAGCCCAGAATTGACGCTACATCATAATGAAATTTTCTTATTTTAATATATACCGTGACGCAGACTTTATGTCACATAAAAACGACATAAGTAATACTATTGAATGAACATAAGATGTTGTACAAAGATGAAATGAAAATTGAGTGCAATAAAATGCTATCGTGTCCCTTACCGCGTGAGAATGTAAATTGTCTCAATGCAATTAACGTTTAAATGTAGCTTTGATTAAACATTAAAGGACATTAACTGGCCACTAAATGGTATATACAAGGCGATATCAAAGTGAATCTCGAACTTTCTACGCAACTTATAGATATTTTATGCATCATGTAGTAAATTCGAAAAAAATATTCAGAGTACTTACATCCGATTGAAAAACAAAACACTTTTAAGATCACTCGTATTTCTGTTTGTCCCGTCAATCCTTGGAATGGGCACTCATTATTTTTTCTGACATACAATATCTTTAGTCATCACATTCTAATAGTTAGTAATATCAAAAGGTCGTCGTACGTCAGTGACATAATATGTATAATTTATTCGGGGTATACTTTAGCTCGCCTACGAAGACAAAGTTTAATACTGAAATTCTTACATAGCTCACGTATAAGATAAAGTTTGCTGTCGTAATGTCTTATTAAATCTGTATTAATAATCGCGTTTAATATTGTGAAATATTAATATAATATTGAATTTTGTTAATAAATTATTATTAATAATCAATTCAACTTCCATTTATGATGTCCTCATACCAACCCTCATTTCGTCAGCGTCATAGATCTCAGACCCTCAAATTTTCTTTTGGGAATTTAGTAAGCCGTGCAAAAACCTATAAACTTCCTGTGTCATATTTTCAGTAACGTGTTCTTTATTAAGAATTATGAATTAACGTCAATACTGACCTATTTCCTTGGCATGTCTTGAATTATAATAGGAAAAAGCAGAATATCCAGTTTTCAATCAAGACGCGTAAAACTCAGCAATATTAAGCATCATGAACTCATTTCTCTCTATCAGAGAAGCAAAATGAAACCGTTTTATTTACCGTTGTCAAACATTTATAAATGTTTTAGAACTGTATACTACATACATAGGCTATCGTAAATTTCCGTCTCTCTTTCTCTACGAGTAGCAAAAGGATCAAGCGTCAGATCACCAAGCCGATCCATTGTAATTTGGGAGACATCAAACAATTTTAAATTCTTTAATCTATTTATGTCAATAGCCCCAAATAGATTAGCCAATGTTCGGGACATACAAGGCATCGCCGACGCGCTACTCTCTCCGACACTGCCCCAGAAAGTTATCGAAAAGTTTCATGATTCATTCTAGAATAAAATCAGACAGGTAAAAAACATACTTCCTTCAAGATTAAACTGGGTGGTACAGAATTCAGAAGCTAGGTGCTAGCTATAAAAGGGTCACAACCTAGTCCATTGTTCATGAGGGTGCATCTTGTTACTGGTGCAGCTATATGAATACATCATTCATCCATGAGCCCTATAATTATAGTCTACTGTTGGATATAGATCTCCCCTAACTTGCACCATTCCATCCAGTCCTCATCCTTCAGAATCCAGCAGATACCCGCCGTCTTTTTCAGGTCATCAGTCTATTGTGTTTGGGGGCATCCTATACTTCCTATACTTTAACTACATACCTCAAAAACTGTAATTTGTCTCAAGCATGTTATTGTAAGGGACTCCAAACAGCTTTGTTTTGCTTAAAACTCTCTTACTAGAATTAACTGTAAAATGTTTGGACGTGCTTTGGTAGTGAGTGTCAGAGAGCTAGAATATTCGGGTCTCTCGCTACATTCATGGCAATGGGTGATGCTTGTAGTATCACGGTCGTCTATGGGCAACAATGATATAAGATTGACCTTGGCTATGATCGGCCTTAAATTCTCTCATTACGATAGAGATCCTTGCACAAGATGGGACAATATGGGTTGCGATGAAGATGAAATAAATAAAAAATATGAAATTCAGAAGTATGATTTTTTTCACAGAAGGTTTTTCATATAACGCAAATGAACACTAAGGAATGAGCACTAAGGCAAATGAGACCTTTGAAAAATATATCCCCGAAGGACAAAATGTGCGCGAATTTTCGAGCAAATATTCTTCATTACATTAAATAAAATACGTTTCTAAACTTTTCTAGACAAAAACATTTTAACGGGGGAAATCAGGAAGTTTTAATTAATTATTCTTTAGATGAAATTAAGTATCAGATAGTCTAACAAAACTAAGAGGGAGTTTTATTGTCCTACCCAAGATTCGAACAAATTACGGCAAAACTATGATAACTTTCGAAGGTGCACAAATTTATAATA
>DWPQ01000855.1:0-14188 GCA_018251795.1 Perichares adela | reverse complement strand
AGGTATATAATAACGTATATACGAGTCGCGGGTGGCGTGTTGCCTAGTACGTCGCCGTCGGAGAAGTGGCACGATGGTGCCGACTGCCCCCGCGCCTCGGACGTCGATGACGATCGATCGCGCAACGGTATCGCGCGAACATACTCCCGCCCTTGAAGTACGTTGGTCTTCAACATGGTAGAGGGCAGACGTTGTTGAAGCCCCGTCGGATGGTGCCTCGCTTCGTCTTCACGTCGACGACTCGAGTGATGCCGTCGCTGCCGGGGTGAACCGCGACGACACGTCCCAAGCACCACATCAGTGGTGGGAGCGCCTTCTCCTTGAGCAATACAAGCGATCCCAAAGCCAGATCGCTCGAACTACTCGTCCACTTTGTTTTCTGTTGAAGTAGAGAGACATATTCGATGTTAAAGCGCTTCCAAAAATGCTGTCTTATGCTCTCTATTCGCTGGTAGCGTTGAAGGCGGCTGATTTCGATGTCAGCCACTGGTGGGTATGGTATAGACATCAGTGAGCGACCAATTAGGAAGTGGGATGGACTGAGGGCAGTGAAGTCTACAGGATTAGAGGAAAGAGGGGTAAGAGGACGAGAATTTAAAATGGCCTCTATTTGTGTCAAGCATGTACACATTTCTTCGAAGGTTAGGTGAGTTAATTGTAGTAACCTTTTAAGATGGTACTTAGTGGATTTAACGGCCGCTTCAGCAATGCCGTTGAAGTGTGGTGAATAGGCAGGCGTAAATTTAAACACGATGCCCTCCTGAGCTACCTCAGACGCAAAATTTGATTCCTGTAAGAAACGGTAGATGTCATTAGATGCTCCTACGAAGTTAGTCCCGTTATCGGATGTTATGCTACGTGGTTTACCGCGACGTGCTATAAAACGGTTTAGAGCGGCCATATAGGCTTCTTTAGTTAAGTCGGAAACGAGCTCAATATGAACGGCTTTAACGGCTTGACAAACAAAAATACAAATGTACGACTTCAGCAGCTTACAGCCACGTCCTTTCCGGTCAGCAATCAGTATTGGCCCCGCATAGTCAACATTACAATGCAAAAATGGATATTCTAAATTAGTTCTGTTACCCGGTAACTGCCCCATTAAGGGTTGAATATTTTGAACTCTAAACCGGTAACACTTAACACATTTATTAACTATAGATTTAGCAAGACTTTTTCCTTTAAGAGGCCAATAATTTTGTCGAATATTACTTAAAAGAAGCTGAGGGCCTGCATGTAGAAGTTTAACATGTTGAGTTTGAAATATTAGTTTAGTCAACTCATGTTTACTACATAATAATATGGGATGCTTTGTGTTGTAGTCGTAGGGGGAGTTATCAAGCCTGCCGCCTACACGAATGATTTTATTGGGATCTAAAAATGGAGTTAACGAAATTAATCTGTTTTTGGGAGGTAAGGGTTTACCGGCCGATAGAAGAGCAAACTCCTCAGGAAACATTTCGAGCTGAGCATGCTGCAACATAATAATTGATGAATTATTTAATTCTTGTACAGACAAGGTACCCCATTGTTTTGAGGATTGATTATTTTTAATTTTATTTGAACAATTATGAATAAATCTTTTTATATAGGCTATTACTTTTTGTAAATAATTATAGTTAGAATATTTTTTAATTAAAGTTTGAATTAATGTTGTATTATTTGACAGTTTTGATTGATTGCAAAAATTAGAACAATAATCAACTATAATTTCTGGTAGGTCTTGTTTCTCGTAATTAGTAGGCATTTTGGGCCAGTTATGAGTATTCATTGTAAGAAATGTGGGACCTGACCACCATAAATTAGAACTATTAATTTGATCAGCCCTGACACCTCGAGAAACAAGATCCGCCGGGTTGTCTTTAGACGGTACGTAGCTCCACGAATGACCACTGGTAGATTCACGTATTTCATTGACGCGATTGCGTACGAATGGTTTGAGTTGATTGCAAGGTGTAGACAACCAACCCAACACGATCGATGAGTCGCACCAGAAGTAGCATTTTGAAATAGTTAATGTTAACGACTCTATGACTTTAGTGCACAATCTTGTACCTAACAGAGCGCCACAAAGTTCTAGACGTGGTATAGTAGTAGGTTTAATAGGCGCTACTCGACTTTTAGATGTAAGTAATTGAGTGTGTATGCTGCCTAAGGTGTTTACCGAACGAATATATAGACATGCCCCGTAGGCTTTTTGAGAAGCATCAGTAAACACATGGATTTCATATGATACAGAGTTGTCACATAGAACCCATCGAGGTATTTTAAGACTATTTAAAATAAAAAGATTATTTGCAAATGAATACCAAGCATTTTTAATAGATTGTGAAACCTCAGTATCGTAATCATATTTTTCAATCCAAATTCTTTGTAATAATATTTTTGCTTCGACAACGCACGGACCTAAGAGGCCCAGTGGGTCATAAATTTTACTTATAACGGACAAAATGTGTCGTTTAGTTATTTTTTGTACTTGATTGACATTAATAGAAAATGATAAAGTATCTGAATCTGAAAACCAGTACAATCCTAAAGTTTTACATGAATTATTGTTGCTAAGGTCTAGATCTAAGCTAGTACTAATTGAAGTGTTATCTAATTCAGACACAATTTCAGAACAATTCGATCGCCATTTACGTAAATTAAATTGAGCTGATGATAGAATAGACTTTACTTGACGGCAATTATCTAAGGTATTCGCTATTGTAGAAGAACCACTTAAAAAATCATCAACATAGAAGTCATGTTCGATACACCGCTTGACTTCATGATTAGACGCATTAGATCCTAAACTTACTAAACACTTAGTGGCCAAGTAAGGAGCAGACGCAGTGCCGTAGGTAAGCGTTCTCAAAGTGTAAGTTTTTAGTTGTTGCTTTGGATTATCACGATAGACAATTCGTTGTAGAGAATGTTGATTAGAGTTAAGGTAGATAGACCTGTACATTTTTTCGATATCAGCTGTGACCACTATTTTATGTTGCCTAAAACGTAATAAGATAGACAGAAGATCGTCTTGTACGACCGGGCCTACCATCTGAAGGTCGTTAAGAGATACACCCGAGGTAGTGGTTGCAGACGCGTCGAATACTGTGCGTAACTTCGTGGTGGTACTTGAAGTACGTAGGACACAATGTTGACACAAAAAGTGATTGATTTCAGTGTTAGTAAGTGTGGTGTCCTCCACCATGTGACCTAATTGCTCGTATTCGCGCATAAAAGTTACATAAGTGTCCTTTAAGTCAGGGTTGCGTTGTAGACGTCGTTCTAAAGAAAAGAAGCGTCGCTTTGCCATTTCAAACGACTCCCCTAGAAGACTGGGATCATGTTTCAAAGGCATCGTGACCACATACCGACCGTCATCCTGACGTATAGTGTTTTTATAAAAGTTGTCTTCACATGCCTTCTCTTCGGCTGAAAGAGAATGTGAAGGCGAGACACTATCTAACTCCCAAAACCTCGTTAAATCAGGAATTGTAGAACCTTGTGTGAAGTTACAGTTATGTGTGTATTTGTCCAGTGACAAAAATGAATTATGCACTATGTTTCCTGATACGATCCAACCTAATTTTGTTTCGTATAATTTTGGTTGGTGTTTACCTAAATCGATGACATTATTTTCAAATAGGTACCAAAATAAGTCGGCCCCTATCAATATGTCAATAGCCGACGGTATGTTATAAGACGGGTCAGCAAGTTGTAATCCCTTAGGTATACAAATACGATTTTTATTTATTAAACGTGACGGCAAAAGCTTGGTAATCTCAGGCAAAACTAGACAATTTATGTTTACTCTATAGTCACGGCAATAAGACCTAATTGTAAGGTTACAAGACTGTGCACTATTAGAGATCTGATTATTAATACCTGTCACCGTAGAGCTCGCCTCCTGTCTTGACAACCCTAGCGAGTTGCATAAGCTGTCAGTAATAAAATTTGTTGTACTTCCGTTATCCAATAAGACCCTGGCCGTGTGCTTCTTACCATTGATGTCCACGACTTGCACCAGAGCTGTGGAAAGTAAAACAGCGGAAACAGTAGGCTGTACAGCATTGGAGGACAAAACAACATTTTCATCATGTATTTGAGATGAAGATGGCATGACAATGGAATTTGAAATTTGATTGTGATTAGCTTCTAAATGTAAAAGCGTATTATGTTTATATTTGCAGTATTTACAATGAGATAGCTTGCATTTTTGATGGAAATGACCTGGACGAAGACAGTTTAGGCAAACCTTTAAGCTTTTAGCTTTTTCTAGACGTTCTTCAATTGATAAATTTCGAAATACATCACACATATAGAGAAAATGATTTTTTGAACACAAAGGACATGTTGATTTATTATAGTTAATTTTATGATTATTTGACTCGACGATAAAACTTTTAGGTTTGCTTAATTCGAATTTATTTGATTTATGATTATGAACATTATGGGTATGATTTTCTAATGATTCTAAAAGCTCGATTCTATTATTAATGAATGTGGAAAAAATATTTAAAGTAGGTTCATCTGTCAAAGTATTGCGATATTCTTGCCAATGACGACTAGTAGTTATGTCTAATTTGGTAGACATCATATAAATAATTAAGGTATCCCAATACTTTGTAGGTTGATTTAATGTGGTTAACGCTCTAATGTTTTTATTAGTTACATCTATTAAATTACGCAAACATCTACTAGATTCTTTTAAAACCGGTTCTACACCAAACAAAGCTTGTACATGATTGTGAACTAGTATGCGGTTATTATTGTATCGATCACACAATAGATCCCACGCAATTTGATAATTATCACCGCTGAAATTGATGTTTTTTATTATAATTGCGGCACTACCCTTTAAAGAAGCACGGAGATAATGGAATTTATTTATGGGATCGATGCAATCGTTTTTATGAATTAATGAAACAAAGGTGTCTCTAAACTCAAGCCAATACTGATAGCTACCATCAAAATGAGGCAAATCAATTTTAGGCAATCGTACAAAATTATTTCTGTTTGTCGCACCTGATGCCGAGCCTTGTACGGAACCCGCGCAGTCTTGAGATCGACCGTCAGCCAGCAAGCTGCGTGCCAAGGCTGCCTGAGCGTAGTACTGCTCCTCAAACTGGGCTCGTTCCGCATACGCTTCGTCTGGATTTTCGGATTGCATCTCGATCTCCGTCTGTAATTCATCAAATTCTGCGTATAGGGCATCATATTTATTAAAACGTCCTTCCAAGTCGAGCCGTTGTAAATTAGATAAAAAGGCGCAACTATTAAGAATGGAAAGATAATTGGAAAATATAGTAATCTTTGATTTCAATGAGGAGCGTTTCTTAATGAGCTTTAGTTCAGCCATTCTTAAATATATGCTTGAATGAATGAATGCGAGAAAGAGAAAAAACACGTCGTACGAATGAAATTAACAGATGTTTAAGTTAACGGTTGCAATAAAGGTGAATGCCCGGCAATGACCTTGAAATACGCACCGGCCATATGGCGCGCGCGGCGATAACGATGCAAAAAAAACGTTCAAAGCAAGCTACACGTTAGCAAAATAATTCACAGCAGTAATATATATGTACGAACTAGAGAAATTATTGTAACACTTGCACAAATATTGGCGAAAATCAAGGAAAAGAGAAGAAAGAAAAAAAAATGGATTGCTAAAAAAAAGCATAGATTTTAAGAAGTTAAGAAAAAATGACAAAGGAAATAGAGGGAAATTAATTGGAACGACTCACGACGCCTTAACCAATCTTCTTGCTTCCCACGATGAGTTGTCGACTTCAACCTCGTAGCGGTGACGCGGCAATTTCACGATATTCACCAACGCCGATCCGGTTTAAATTATTATATTTCTCTTGCTGTAATTCTTCTTTTATTTGACGATCGAAGGACCAAAAATGTTAGTGTCCTAATGTGGTCTAGGACTAAAATAAAAGACTAGCGGACTGTATGTAGAGGTATATAATAACGTATATACGAGTCGCGGGTGGCGTGTTGCCTAGTACGTCGCCGTCGGAGAAGTGGCACGATGGCGCCGACTGCCCCCGCGCCTCGGACGTCGATGACGATCGATCGCGCAACGGTATCGCGCGAACATAAACCCTATCAGTGTGAGAGGACATTGAGTGTCTTCTCTATTAAGTTATTATTGTGTATATTGTTATTATTATGTCGTAACAATTTATGAATATTGTAAACCCTATAAGTGTGAGAGGACATTGGGTGTCTTTTCTATTATGTCATTATTGTGTATGTTGTTATTATTATGTCGTAAATATTTATGAATATTATAAACGCTGTCAGTGTGAGAGTACGCCCAAGCCCGGCAGTAGGACAATTATAGGTTGTTATGATGATAAATATTGTATGGACTTTAGTCTTTCAAATGTCAGGCGCACCATCGATCCTTGACTCCAAACCAATCTCATACGTGAACCCCAACGGCTAAGATTTTGATCTAGAGGATCTGGAGTCTAAACTCTAGCCGTAAACTAGCTAGGCCACACCATTATCTGAGATACTTCTCGATCTCCATTTCTCCATCCACCACAATTATATCTGTTTACAGAATTTTATTTAAGTTAGCGTTTTATTCTAGTTAGCCACTGTTGCTGGCTAAAAAAGACATCTTTCTATGAATCCGATTAGACTACAAAAGTGTTTGATATCTCCTGAATGTATGTTGTTCCTCATTTCCGCGTTTTGTCACTTTCATCACTAAATTTTAATTGCCGCATGCTTTTGTTCAATATCTGGAACATGTTATTTTTGAAAAATAATGTTTTTGAAACAACAATTATGTAGTTGCCATTGTTTTTGAAAAGCAATATATTATTAAAACAAGCAATAGCGAAGCAATATCAACGATTACTCATTTTGTACGTTCACGTCACTTATTGTAAAGGAAAAGCACTCGTCGTTATTTGATTTATAGTGGCCTGGTCTGGATCTTAATGTTGGAATTACGTTGAGTCGTCCTTGTGGAAAGAAAATAATCTCTTATTTCTTTTTCACTTATACCCTGACTGATAAGATTATTGACTACTCAACGATATTAGTTAGCTAAATCTAGATTCAGGGATAAATATAGTCGTATCGCTTACATAAATGAGACAGTTAAGCCGTAGGATAACTACCAAGGATATTTCATGTAAAGGCAAATATCGTAGTTAATTTATTGGAAATAGATTTTGTTATAAAACATTTTCAACTGTATGTAATGCTCAGTCGTGTGCACTGCCGTCACATTTTAGCTATTACTACCAGTGTCATCAAGTATTGCATTATTTCCTATTACATTTTTTTTCCTGTTCTTCCTTACGGCAAACCAAACGACTAGGTGAGGTCGGCTTAGAATCAGCAATATGAAGTAAAGTTCAACAATCTTCAAAGCTCGCATGTCTTTCATACTATCTTTTGAAATTAAAAAAAATAAATAAACAGGGCAAGTTAAATAAAACCGTTTAAAAATAGAGTTCAATTAGCAAAAAGAGCAGAAATAACGTCTTGCACGAATATATGTATACGTGCTAACCCGCCTACCGCAGTGAGATCGAAGATTAGTCATGTCAATGCGGTCGTGGCGTCCCTTTGCCTTCCACTTTGTTAAAGAAAGGGCTCTTTCAGTTCCATTTCATTTATCTTGATCCAAATTACTCTTGCCTGGAAAATGTGTTAGTGTGTCATACTAAATTGTGAATAATACCTTACACACATACATACTATACGGCCCTCGATTCGATTCACAAAACATGTTCCTTAGTTTATAAATAGCACCCAGTCGCACTTGAAACGATTGTCATTTATTTTATGAAGCGCTGTACATTAATTAATGTTTACACCATTAAATAGTTTTAGTGGTCGAGTATTACCTACTAATAATTTTCAATATTAAGAGTAGTAATAACTTAGTGATTATAACGTTGATCTACAAGGAAGACTACTTATTTTAATTACAAATATATACTTAATATACCTAACAACTTTTGGCGTATTATCAGGGTATTTCATTTTTGAGTCCAAGTCAACTTCACCGTAACATGGTGCTTTTCTGAACAAAAGATGAGGTTGTGGCATTAATAGCAGTGATTATAGGTGGCGCATGGCGGAGCCGTGAGACACCTAATTTAATCCCGAAGGAAATAAACGAGAAGTTATTATTAGGAGAATGAATTTCTAAACTTATTCATAGTAGTACGAGTGAGATGTAGAAAACGGTCTTTGACTAAACTAAAGTAAGTTTCGTAAAGATATTTTTCGTATAAACATTACTCTAATAACAGCACAAAAATGGCTGTGCATACTCCAAACCAAAGCAATGGCTAAGTAAGGTACCTAAGTCTAAGCGCAGTTTATAGATTTAACTCAACAAATGTTCATGTCATCAACCATTTGTCATCAGACCTATCTGCTCGGTTGTGGTCAATTCTCATACACTTGTAATGAAGGTATTAGGTATAAGTAATCATATTAGATATCACTAAGGAATTTAGGTTAAACGTATCTTTAAAAATATATAGATAATATATTATATTTCATTATTTTTAATATTATTGGGATATCATATTATTTTTCCATAATTAGTAACTAGACACTAGTAATCTGATACATGTAATCGGACGCGTAGTGTAAGTACCTATTTACATTTTAATATAAAAGGAGGTATTTTCCTTATTAATAGAACAGTGTATATTCAACTATCAATCGTTTTATTACTCTCCACTCCATCCACACATCACACACTATTAATGGGTATTCAAAGATACTCGTTAATCAGACTTATAATTTACACGGACCTGCATAGAATAGGTTACTGTCAAACAGTGGGAGCACAACCCATCCACCAGCAACCCCGAGATGGACGACGATTCGCGTGGCCGCGTACCGTCGTGAACAGGGATGATGTGCGCACGGATGTTTAATTCCCCGTCACGTTGGGCCCAAACGAATGGGCACCACGCTCAGAAGACTCCGGTAGCGTTTCTTTGGAGATCTGGGATCCTCCACTTAGCGCCGTGGAAGAACCCCGGGGGGTTTTAGTGCAGTGAAAGCCCACATACCCCTGTGTCGCTTTCACGGCACAGGATAACTTGTGAAGGTTCCCCCTAAAAAAAAAAGTTTCTATCAAACAATATATCTATTTTGGTCTCGAACACATTTTGTTTAGAAAACACGGTTAAACACATCGAGTTACAGGGTTATCCCTGCAACTATAACAAGATCACAACCCATAATTGTCGCACTGCTGGGACCACCGCGCTGGCCGAGTGCGGGTTGGCAGACTTTACATACCTTCAATAACATCATGGGAACTCTCAGGTCTACTTCCTCACGATGTTTTCCTTTATCATAGTACGTGACAATTAATTTCTAATACGCACATAATTTAGAAAATTATTGGTGTGCACCGAATTCGATTATCTTTCGAATTACATAAAGAAGCCGCTTTTGAAATAAACGACGCAATTAGTATTTTGTGCCTTTATACTTACAAAGGGAATCTATTTTAATAATAGAACCGCAGTAGACCAACCTGTACATTAAATATTAAGTAAGTTGAGCTTTCTTCATCACAAAGATCAAAACGAAAACATTTGTTTAAATTATTGTTTTTCTTTTTATTACAGAACTATTGGCCCGGGCATATTTTGTTCTGCACGGAAAAGCAGCGCAGGGCAGGATTAAGCCAGCGTACGACATGTCTGCGTTTACAAAGCCCATTTATGACCTTTCCGTAAAAAAATAAATTTCTGGAAAACCTTTAAAAAACAGCAGCTTATTTTCATCCCAAAACACTGAAGGATCTATCTGAATATGAAATTTCACCACAATCGATTTAGCAGTTTGGCCGTGATGACGTTGCAGACAGACAGAGTTACTTTTGCATTTCTAATGCGGTACTTATATGCCACTAAAAAGCTAAGCTAAAACTAAAAGCGGCTTGGTCGAAAGCAGCACCAAGCAAATAATTCCGCCACTAAGGCTTACCAGAATAAGCGTGACATTCAGTAATCAGGGAGACGATAAAGATGAAGATATTAGGATAATATTTTGCAAATTATGGGTCCAACATCTTGGGAAATTTCCTTGTTACAACAACCGGAATATCAGCAAAAATGGATTTATTATCGGTTAAAAGACAAATTAAGGTTCTTTTATACGGATAGAAAATCATTTTTCAAGTGTTTCAATACTTGAAACTTGACCCAATCTACAACTTAAAGTTACTTACCACTCACTACTATCATAAGGAAGCCGCAGTTGACCGCTAATAGATTAGTTAGTCTTACCCTTGTCACTCTGAGGGACGACACAGGCTTAACGTTGGGTTTGTGATGAAAAAGTATTATGATTGGAAGACTTATGATAATTGTTTTGAGGTCGTGAAAATATCATTGGAATATGTACTTTAGGGTTCCAATTAATATTACAGGAGAATGTTGTTATATGTAGTAAAACTTTGTTATACTAATTTATATTTATGGCGCAGCCTCTGCTTTGTTTTAATGAGTTTCTCGTATAATTTTTAATTGGTTATTGCTGTATTTGTTTTTTATTTAGCGTTATGTGATAGTGAATTTAGGGTTATTTCTCTCACACTGCGAGAATTTGAGGCCACGCTGGCCACGAGCGGGTTGGCAGACTTAACACACCTTCAATAACATAATGGAGAACTCTCCGGTGTAAAGATTTCCTCACGATGTTTTCCTTCACCGAAGAAAGTGATCATTATTTTTATTACGCACATAATTTAGAAAATTATTAGCGATCGATCGCACGACCTCCCGTTCGGGAAACTAACGATGAAGATACTGTACTAAAAGCTAAAGAATAATTCGGAAGATCCTAAATAGCAGTCATCAAATTACTCTCCTCATCAATCTACAGCATTGATCAGACAAAAAAATATTAAAATCGTTGAGCGTAGTATTATCATATTTACTCAGGTTACGCTACGTCCAACGATTTTGTTATTTTTGGTGGTTACTGTTGACTTCAGACTCATACTTTTAGGGTGCTGTTGACATGTCCGTTCAGCAGAGTGAGCTACAAGCAGTTAATAATACATCTAACCACCTACACTTGAAACGATACTTACAGATCAGAACAGATCAGGAACCATTACATTGCCAAGATTTTCTTGACTCAAGTACTCCCCATCGAAAGTTATTCTTTAAAAAACCGCTCGTCTCTTCTGCCTTATACAGAACTGAAGAAGAAAGCCTATAAATTGCAAAGTTAAGAAAATACGTCTTCAATTCGTTAATGTGCTTCCGATAGACTACGGGTCTTATTAGATTACCTTCCGTATTATCATCAGTCATGTTCATCTGCGAGTTTGTAAGAAGTTTTTCCTTTGTCTTATTTTGTTTCCAAGAACTGTAAGGTCGTCACGAACGACGTTTCCTCATAACTTTTAAATAGGAAGAATTAATGGACGAGTTTACGAAAACACTTATGAATTCTCAAAGTTTTAAAAAACATTTTTATTGTTGAGAATTACTGACAAAGAAATAGGCGGGCCATTAGCACATCTTTACCATGGACAATTTTACCCAAAAAATATATTTACAATGTAAATTTAGTAGATGTTTAACCAGCATCAGCACCAGAACAGGAGTGTAACATACGTGAGTTACAATTCATATTTGAACAAGCGACCGGTATTTATGACTTCCATTAACTTAGATTATGATGAGCCAACATGGTTCTGATTTCAATCCGTACTTAGCGTTAATATTTGGATTATCAGTTTTTAATTGGTAATGGATAACTGGACTAACTTTAGTGGTTGGTAGTTTTAATTAAATTTTAGTCAAAGATCTGAGCGTACGACCAGGTGCTAATGCAAATTCTAGCAAAAATGCTAAATTGTTTAGAGCATCAAAATGATGTGGCGCTTTTAGTACAAGTAAGTAGAGATACAAAAATTGGCACAAGGAAAGGACGTGTAGTGCAATTAGAGAAACATATCTAAAACTTGGAATTTTCCTAAAAATTTGCTTGTAAGTTCAAAAGCCAAGTATCAAAGGTATACTTTATAAACAAATATTCGCATTGACAGAAATAATACATTTGCTACGAAGATGTAGTGTGAAGTGTGTAAGTTACGTAAATAAATACATATTATCACGCTTCGTTATTGGCTGGCAACTCGTCGGTGATACGGTGGTTGGCAGCTGTTTTATCGACCTGTAAAAAATGGCTAAGTGTGAATCAAACCCGCGTGGGATGCCTGGGTGGATTCCATACTCTAAGTATATCTACGAATAGTATAGTTTCATGTGGATTTTTCTTTATACGTTTTTTTTTTTAAATTGCTAATTTGCTATCACATCCTATAACTATCCCTAATGCTAGGCTCGGATCTCATCTCATAATGAGAGGGCTTGCGACTATAGTCCTCCAATTTGCTGGCTAAGTGCGGATTACTAGACATTACACACACGAGACAAATATAGAGGACACGCAGGTATTCAGGTTTCCTCATGAAAATCTTCGGCGAAACAAGTGATAAATCATTTTAATACACACATAACATACTAGTCTTCTTACTGTAGAATTTCAGTAATTTTATCTTTTATTTCAACGACAGATCCATTCTCCGGGATACAATGAATATAACGTATTATTTTGCATAGAACCTTCCTAACCCGTTCACTGGTTTCATGGCACGATCTCATACATACCTTAAAGGCAAATTAATGACACCTGTCTGCATCCATCAGTCTGAACGCGCCTCGAAGCGTAACTGTAAATATGAGCGTGCACTGCAACCGTTTGGTCTAATTACAATCGTATGCTCATTTTTTGTTTCGACATAAAAGCCACGTCACAATTTAAAAACAGAAGGGGAAAACCTTTATTGTTTGTTTTTCGAAATGCAAAAAGGAACGAAAAGAACTTGTTTTATTCTTTTTGTTCTTTTAACTGCAAACCCAACAATACCGTTGTGTAACAAAAAATATAGCTTGCATCAGAATATCACTTTGGGTTTTTATAGGTGGGGAAATCCTTATCATTAATCTTCAGGGAGCTCCAAAGGGAACTTTTAAGGAATAATATAATTATATAGTTGTAACATTAGACTCAAGTCAATCCAAAATGCCTTCACTTAAATCCAAAAAGCCCTTGATACTTACTTAACTGCTAAAGACAGACTATCACAATTAAAAAACATAAATTTTCATCACCACCCATAAATTAAACTGCTGGGCTCGGGTCTTCTCTCGAAATAATACGCGTTAAGGCCACATAGTCCAACACGCTGGCCAATTAAGACGAGAATTTCACTTAAAGATAGCTGAGGTAATAAGAAATAACATATACTACTTTTTATCTTACAATTCCCGCAAAATTCGAATTTCCACACGAGTAAAGCGGCGGGTATAGCTAAAGCTAAAAAATAAAGCAAAACCAATTTTAGAGTATTTTGTTCTTGATCTAAATAACTTCGCCACAGTGATAGCTTCTGGATATATTTATCCAACCTTAACAATAGCACAATATTATTCGACTGTCTGAGAAATCCTAACCCATTACCCTATGTCATAACATTGTAATTAACTACATTTCTCGTTCGAATAATCAATTAGTGTATTCATTCTTAGGTTACATTTGCCTCACTCACAAATTGTTGTTCAGTCTCTCACTCCTAATGTATTTGTGTGCTTTGAGCTGCTGATTAATTCGCCTCTCTCACGATTTGTCGGTGTCGGTGATTGACAGTCGATTCAAAGCTGGCTGAACGGTAACAATTTGGTTTCGTGTACAGCCGGCAGAGGGTTTTGTGTTTGCAGTAAACGCATAATAAAACGTATAAAGGCTTTATAAACACGCTAGCTTTGACCGCGGCTTCGCCTGCGTGGAAAGATCTCAGCAGGTGAGGTGTTTTAAAATCGTAATGTATTATTGCCAATAACCTTTTAGTAAAAATCGTACAAAAATCCGTCCAGTAGATTTTGAGAAAAAGGGGAACATACTGAGGGGACTTTGTCTTATAATAAGTATAGATATAGATAGATATAGATAAGAGAAATTAAGGTCGAAGTCGGTGTATTAATTTAATATTGAAATACAGGCTGTAACGTAGTTGGTATAACTTTGCCTTACAAGCAAAGGGTGTTGGGTTCGATTCCGGACAGAGTAGATTTTTATGTGATATGTCTTCTAATCATGTGCATGTCTGTATGTC
>DWPQ01000854.1:0-14189 GCA_018251795.1 Perichares adela | reverse complement strand
GCGCGGTTTGCGCGGCGCATATGTACAGCGTAATGGCGCGGTGGCGGTGCGGTGGCGGCGCGGTGGCGGCATCGTGTAGGAGCCCTAATATTGAGTTACACTATTTTAATCACTACTCTTTAAAAGATATACAATATTTTATTTTATTTAGAGAAGACGATTCAAGATTACATTCTAATAATTTTTGAATGAGTTATGGTCGAATTTCGACAACCACGCGAACTCTAGTCGAAATAATTACTGAAAGTTGCTACCAATCTTTGGAGAATTGCTACCTTTGATTTTAAAAAAAACAAACTACTTTTTAAGGTGACGGGCCGTTCTGACATCAGGATCAGTAAATCTATAATATCTTTTGATTCCCTGTCGATATCCTTCTGACGGTGTCCCGCCACATATTCCTTTTCTGGGCGGCATGAAGTGCGTCGTGCAGTTCCCAAGCTTGTGCGGACTTAGTCGATCCATCTAGTAGGACTTCGGCCTCTCGGTCGTTTGCCATCAACCTTCACTGGAAGATAGCTGATGTAATAAGGACTAACTTAGGCTACTTCTTATCTTAGAAATCTCGCGGGATACGGATCTACGCGGGAATTTTTTTGCGACGCATTGATAATCTCTAGAACGACTCGACCGATTTTGATGGGACTTTCACTGGAAGATAGTTGAGCAATAAGGAGTAACTACTACTAAGTACTGCTACTTTTTATCGTAGAAATCCAGCGGGATTCAGATTTTCACGCGGGCAAGGCCGCGGGCACAGCTAGTGTACTATAATCTTGTTTATAATAATCATTTATGAATGATTAGACTGCTTAACTTTTAATCTACTTTGTGAGCTGATAGTAGCGCTTCATTAACATTGATAAAATAAATTAGTACTAGTTAAATTACGGTTTGTGCCGCGTTAGTGATTCTTTGACCGCTGACAATGAAAGCCTTCGCAGTTGTACTATTGTGCTTCTTCGCCGCCGTTCAGGTAAGGGTCCACATCTGGCCATCAAGCTTTTATGTCAAGCCATATAGCAACAAACAATGCTAATGTTTTAAAGGTTTTGTGTATGTTATATTGTTCGAACTACGCGGGAAAAGGTCCACACTGAAAACCAGTGGTCGTGGTCATGAGTGTCCCATGACATATGCTGAGTGTGAACCCTTTTCGTCGCTATATATTACTGTATGTAACAATTACTGGTTGACGCATGTTGTACTGTAATTTAGCGACGGAATAAATGCTTTCTTTCTTTCTTTCAATAAAGAATATTTCAATTGTATATTACTTATCGAAAAGGTTAAAAAAAAATTATGTCATTGTAATTAATATCAGAGGCCGTTACTTGTTCAAGCCATGTTCTGAGTAAGACCCCTATCCGTCATAGTTCTGCAACTGAAACATCGAATGATGTCAATATGGTTAAGCTATTATATTAATTGTAACTTATGTACGAGGACTATGACCGAATAAATGTTTCCTATTCTTATTGTACAGGTCCTCCAACGGTCAATGGATATGGAACTCGAGCTAACCAGCGTCGGTGGGAAGATGGGTGCCGCTGCAGGCCAGCCGGTGGCCAAGCTCACCATCACTGGTCTCGCGTCCACACCCGTCGACCACGACACCAAAAATAACAATACGCTGCTCATCACCGGTGAGGATATCTTGGGTGTGCTTCAAACGTTTAGGAACTAAGGAAGTCAAAATTATAGACGGAGCTATCGTAATATCTGTATAGATTAAGATTCCACAAAGTTAAATTATTCCACCATTGTATCTTCTTTAGAGAGACGTCTCTCGGCTTTTGCATTTTAGGGTTTTGGATATTATGTTATGGGATAACCAATGGCTATGTGTGCTGTTACCAGTACGGGATGCCCTTTAGGCTGGTCGTCTTCCTGGTACAAGAATTACTTGTTCAGTACCCGTGTTTTTAAATTCCAGAGCGAGGGTACTCTGATGAAGAAGAGGAGGGAGAGTTCAGTAGTGTGGAGGAAGCCGACGAGATGACGTACGGTGCCCCGGCCAGGCGACGCGCGCATCAAATGGCCTACAATAAGGCGGATCTTTCGTATACTAAGGTTGGTTTTTTGCCTCTACGAGACTAAGTGGACTCCGCGAGTTAAATTCTACAGCCTTAATCTGTTTAGAAGAATTGATCTTTACGTTAAGGTAATGTAAGACAAGATCAATTAGTTAGCTCCGTTCGCTTTATTCGCTTCCGATGTCGTAATTAACTTCAAGCGCTTCTGCATTTTCAGTCTGAATTTTCCGAAGAGATTGTCATCCGGTATATATTTGCCACATTTTTAGGTCTTCGGCATATGGTATGGGGAATAATTTAGTGATTTAATCTTATTAGGTAAAAACTTACTGACTATATAGGAGAAGTATTCTTACTATTTTGTATCTCAATATATTTTTAAGTTTTAACTAGCCCCAATGTATTGTGCTTTCCAGTTTCTTCTCTTTTATAATGTCAGATGAATCTTTGTAGATTTAATAATTAATTATTGTTAAACTTTAGAATAATGCATGAATCTCATTTATGTAGCAGTATGTTTATAATTTCACGGGATCTGTGGGAAATGAAAAGTTTTCGGTGCAACTTTATGAAATTGGAATAACATTTCAAAAAATAATAATTTGATAGCGTATTTTGACAATTTAAGTTGTTTTGTTGATCTTTCGAGCTTTTGACATTCCGTGTCCCAGAGTAATCGTCTAATGACATTCCGGGCGGGTCATGGCTTGCGACGGTAATAGTACCCTTCTTAAACGAATGAGCACATCAAGTTATATTTTCAGATTCAAATAAACAATGTATTTTTCTTCTTTTAAATTCTATGTTTTATACTATCCTAATAGTATTATGAATCCGAAAGGAGTATGTTATGCTTTAACGCATGTACTATTCAAACAGTAATTTGAGTACATATATTTTCTAAAGTAGGTATAGACCTGAACATTGACAGCTAAAGAAAGATTTTTTTAACTTTTCATGTATAATAGCGAATATTTTAATTTTTTCAACACTTTCTAACTTTTCAATAAGTAAAACCGTTGTGAAGCTACTAGTTACTACTAGCTCCAGATCCTTTGAGATAGAAAAAAAAAAGGGATATTCCTCTTTTATTCCTCTCTACTATCCGTGCGAAGCCGGGACGGGTGGCTAATACTTTTAAACATATAACTTAAGGGTTCAATATATTAATAGATTAAATCATTGGTATAACAAAGTTATTCGATTGTTGCTTATTATGCTTGATATTAGAAAACATCTGATTTTTCGTATTTTTAATTTCTAACTGCACTTTGTCATATCGATATGCGTTCTCAACGTGATTAAATCTTGCAATCATTTGCTGACCAAACAAACGCTTGGAGTCTTTGAGCCTTACTGCGTTGGTAGCGACCACCGACGACGGTGACCACCTACCATCAGCTTTAACCGTTTTAGATTAAATCAGATGTTCACTCAGTGTAGGTCGCTTCCGCTTAACATGCGAACGTTGCTTGCACGCAGCTGTCGCGTTCGCGCAACTTGAGCTTCATGGAGCGCGAGAGAGAGAGACAGAGCTATATGAACTCGAAGGCGAACGACAGGGACAGCGACAGCGAGCTGGAGCAAGCCGCCGCCAAACGAAAAGGCAGCCGCGGCAAGCTGGCGGTGAGCCGGCACGCGTTTGTGTTCCTAATGTCTCTTACAGCAAACATTTGTTAGCATTCTAGTTACTTCTAGAACTTTCTGCAGTTTATTCCTTGTCCTTATAATTAATTCAACCTTCAATAACTCACCACTCGCCATGTTGTCGTGGGATGGTCGGACTTTTGGTAAACATAATCCCTAAATCTCGGCCATGATAAATGTGGTCCTAAAAGCTTTAGTGAATTTTACTAAAGATCAATATTAAAAAAAAAACTCTTGTTTGCTGTAAACGACTTGCTGATTTGAGAATAGACACAAGTATTTTTTTTTACTTAAAAATGAGTGTGTAAATTTTAACCAGAAACTTTGAATTAATTTATCTATATAACTGTCATTTGTTTAGTTAAATTCATTTGTGGCTTTGGTGTCATCTTTATCATTAATATTAACTTTATATTAACAGGATTAATCCTGTTTGTTTTAGTTTTGTTTTAATATAAGAAGACTCTTGACTAACTTTCTTCTTTCTATGGACTGTTTAAAATTACTAAATCTCTTCTACTGTTTCTACTACTACTTCTACTGTTTAAAATGGCTAAATCTTTTTCTACTTTACGTTTTCTTTTTTCAACTAACTTACTTTAAGTTTTATTTGTTTCGTTATTACTTATTCGATCGCGATCTTTTTCTGTGGGCCGTATCCTGATCTGTGTCTATTCTCAAATAGGCTGTAGTTAGTATTCAGCTTGCTTGCATTAGCTGTATAAACTTAGTTCGTGTGCGTAGTTAGTTGTTTAAGCTATACTAATTGTAGTAGAGATCTTACGTTCTAAAAGTGCACGCCCCTCCATCAAATTAAGTGATTTCAACTTCAATAATTACTGTACTATTTAACTTGTGTAATATTAAGGTAAACTCGACTCAAAGATGCTCAACTAATTGCTCGACTGGTCTAAATGAAGGATCTAGATGGTCTAGATGAAAGATCTCTAGTATAGTAATGATTATCTGACTGTATATATATATCTGTTTACCTTGGTATTCAATTAACAATTAAATGTACTGTGATTTTGGTTGAGTGCATCTGTATGTTGTCTGGTAGAGGGTAGTTCGTTATCTTTAAATTCTTGTGTACAAATGAATGATTGTGAATATTAGTAGGATTACTAAAGAATACTAACTATTGATAGAATCCTTACTAAAATGTGTACGCCTTGAGCTTACCTTTCTCCCACTTTATTACCTCAGGCTTAATATAAGCAAGTTCACAAGATATAAGCAAACTTTGTACGTTAAATCGTAAAGGAGGTATTTTTAAGTGCACGGATCACCGGTCAGGTCTATGTCATGCTGAAATATATGGAAGCACTTAAATAAAACTCCACTTTAATTGAACGTGTCTGATTGGTAGAGTAATATAACAATTTATAATTAACGCTTTATAGTAAAAAAATAAAAAAAAGAACTTAAACAATTGTACAAATATGTTGATAACTAATTCAGTTAGTAATACACACAAAATTATAAGAAGATAAGGTCACTCGATCAAAGAAATATATGCGCTAAAAAGTGCTGTTCAATCCTAAAAAATAAAGACTTAACTTGACTAAAAACCTTTATTTACGTCAATTAACAGCTTCCTAGAACACTTAAACAACGACTAGTATCTAAAATTCAGTTAATGGTCACAGCACTTAATACCAATTTTGTTCATACTGTAGTAAATGGAGACCTCTCGCCAGGCTGGTTTGTACGCCTGGGGAGCGGCCTCAGCTTCAATTGTTCTATATTTGGCACTCGTATATATACGGACGATGAAGAAAACATCATCACCGTGATTCAGGCGTTGCGCGGTACCAATTTTGTTCATATCTTTATTTTAAGAATGTTATGAAACGATTAAAAGATAAATAATTGAAGGAGCATGTAATCGAGGCACTTTCCACTTCGGGTGATACAAACCTGTGTGCTCTTACGTACGCGCGTATCTTAACAAGATTAGATTAACTGTCACGTTAAAATACTGTCGCTGGTATGTTATATTCATTTTTTTCATGAACTGCCTAGCCCAAGGGTTTCCAATCTTTTTCAGCTCGTGACGTAGTTACAATTTTAGTATTTTGTCAGGGCGCCCTATTCACGTGCACGACTTAAGTAGGTACATATCTGTAATTGTTACTTAAAACCTCGTATTCTTTAACTTTATTCATACGAGAGATCATGGTGGTCGAAAATCGACCATAAGTGATTACATAAAAAATAAAAATTGTGATCAGAAAATAGTACCTTTTGATAACCGCCATTTGCATAATAAACGTGAAAAGAGTATATGTATATCGAGTATGCATGTGTGTGTGTCTTTGTGTGCGTAATGTTTTATTTATTGATTTAATGTCCTTTTTAAGCGTTATAATTGAAAAATATTAGCGTTCTGCAGTCCTACACATAAACTATGAGTGTGCGAAATTTCATACTCCTCCGTCCGCGCAATTTTCGTAAAAAGGGATTAAAAGATTTCGCTTCACGTATTTATATGTAGATTATTATACTTCTATACACTACGCAATTTTCGTTATTTATTGTTGCAAGCGCTCAAAACGGGGTACTCTCAAGGCGAATATTTATGGTTTCGGATAATGATAGAGGATCGACTCATGGCGCCCCACTTTACTTTCTGCGGCGCACACTTTGGGAACCCTGGCCTAGCTTTTATGTTAATACCATAGAGTTATACTACAGTAGAGGAAGCCAGTCTAAACCATCGCCAAAAAGTAGAGATAGCAAATGGGGGGCCCAGTCTGTCTCTATTTACTTGAGCGTATAATAATAGAAGTATGGGTCTTTCATCTTCCTTAGCTTTTTATATATATGGGACACTAGCACTCACAACTTCGAATAAAAAAAAATATTTTCATTTCATTCATTTTTCACTTATTTCAGTAGTAGAGTTGAATTAGCATTTGTTTCGGTCAAGGAAAGCATCGTGAGGATAAAAGCATTAAGGATTTTCCACGCCCTTCTCGATTAGAAATATCGAAACATCCGCTAAATAAGAATACAATTTACTTAACATTAAAAAAATGCAATGTAATTAACAAAGGATCTATATCTTAAACCATAGTTCTGATAACGCTGATTTTCAGTACAACCCTGATTCGGCTAATATTTTCCATGGAAAAATTCCGTGTTCTCGTATGATTTTTTGTCATATGACTGCAACACGAATCTTTATTATGTAAAAAGTTTTGGTGTGAATCAGTGCTAAGGTCCGCCATTCCTAACGTCGATGGAGGTAACAGATAAAGTATTGTGTTGTTATCCGCCAGATTGTTGTGACCTGTGTCTGTTTGTGTTGTGGAACTTATGTAACTCAACAATTTTTTGTATGTGTTTTTCAAAATGTCCAATAAAGGTGTTTGTGAAGTTTACGTAACAATGAAAGTGTCGCACTAAAACGAAGTTGATATGCATGGATGTGCTGTATGTGGTCGTTCTAATAGTAGTCTGTGTTTTTGTGTTCTAAATTTGAAATTTTGATTTTTAACACACACTAACATAATGAGTGAATTGTTGTTTACATGAAGCATCTTAAGATGTATGCGTGATGTCCTCAAAAGATTTTTATATTTGGTTACTGAAAACACTTTTGGATATAAGATCGGAGTTCTCTTTGGCGGCATTTATACTTAATGGTCATTAACGAGTGATATAAGTGATTTTTAATTGATATATTGCTGTGTCGCATAACTACAGTAAATAGATAATTCATTCGTAATTTAATTTTGTAATGTAAACGGCGTAATTCATTGTTGAGTGTATACTAACATGCACTTATAGTCATACACCGTACTGAACAATGGAAAAGGCTATAACACCAGCTCAGAGTTTGGAGTCACTGGACTATATAACCCCGTTTAATTCGAACGCTACCCATGCACGGTGATAGGACTATATACCTGCCTTTCTTCTTTATTTGGCTTACTATCCTTCTTGTAACAACAGTAAAAAAAAATTAAGTGTACGCGTCAACGCGCCAACTTGTCGGTTATTAAAATTAATTTGTAATCATTTGATGAATAATAATTAAAATTAATTAATCGTTATTAATTCACTTAAACGACTCGTACAAACAAATATAAAAAATGTGCATGAAGAATTTGGATAGGTACGTTACCACTGTATTTATTATATTATGTCAATGGCCAAATAGCTAACAAACGGATACCTGATGTTAAGTGGACAGTGTCACCCATGGTCTTTCATTACATTAATGCGTATGTGCATAGCCGCTCACTCAGGAATCGGGCGACCAGGATGAATTTTGTATAAATAATATATTGGACGCAAGTGTCTAGATATTTTGGACGCTAGATAATATGTCACTGAAGTAGTGTCTGTTATCAGACCTCTTGGTTTCAGTGGCGTAACATAACAGTATGTAATACCTACTTACAGATAAGCTAAGTTACGTTATTTATCAACTTGTGGTCGTAATGGTACTTGAAAGGTGTCTATTTTATAGAAGACAGAAGTTCAGTACGTAACTATACGTTACCGTGACGTTTGTGAGTAATGACAGATTTCCAAAAACGTCAAATTGTATTGACATATGTCATCGACTTGTCACTAATGTCATATTTAAAAAAAATAGAATTCGAATTTGGAAGTTACCTAAATTTTAACTTTGTTTTTCGAAATATATACGGATGACTTTAGGAACAAATCCATGACATGTGTCACTTCACACGTTTAACATTCTAATTTCGTCGTCGATAACGAAATTAACATTGTTCAGATGCAATGTTTTACATTAGTTAGCCAGCTACATTGTGCGACGATAACTATAAAATTCCACAGCGATACACAAAATGTCATACAGATACATTATAGATTGCATACACCATAGACAATCTAGACAATCAGGTGTTGTTGCACACGTGTATATCGGTGTTATTGTTTGCAGCAACGCAACCTGAAGCAGAAGTTCGCGGCGCTGCTGCGGCGGTTCCGCGTGCCAGAGGAGGAGCTCGCAGAGAGGGGGGCGGCGCGCGACACCCACCACGCTCAGCGGGACATCGATGAGCTGTTCCAGGTGACTAGAGACTACAAGTACCCATTACGGGTACTGAATGACCACAGAGAAACTTTTATTGTTTTTTTTTTCTTGTTTGTGGAGTTGGCGCAGTCGCGTTCAGCCAAAGACAAATAATTTAGTTGTTTATTCTTTATGAATTACAACAAGAACATCACTAACAAATTACGAAGTTATTGCCCAATGAAAACTGGCATAACAAGGGTGGTTTTCATTATTTTCTAAACGCATTTTTGCAACTGTCAGTGATAGGCAGTGGTTTGAACGTCGGTGTCCCGAATACAGGGGCTGAAGTTCAAACCCCGCATGTTCATCAAAGTTACGTATAGGAAACCGTTACGAAACCTACACATCTGAGAGTTCTCCATAATATTCTCTATGATGTGTGAAATTAACCCACACTTGGCCTTGAATTAACCTTAAAACGTTCTTCGGCTTCAGATCTTTGAGGTATGCAATGGTAACATTTTGCATCGTATACGGTTTCTGCTATGAGTTTTTAGATCCATCCATCCACATTCTCGTTACAGAATCTCAAAGATGCACTGTTCGGTTACGTTGTATGTTCTTGTAGGAGCTGGAGTCGCTGTCATGTGGCGAAGGCGAGGACTCCGGCCCGGACCAGATGGACACCATCAGCATCGGCTCGACGCCCAAACCCTCGCTGCGGCCGTTCTTCAGCAGCTCGCGAAGCCTGGCCAACCAGGACCACCATCGGCACTCCAACGGTATGACGGCTGTCAGTCGGAGACACTGTTAGCTTAGGTTAGATTCAGCGTTTTGGATGGCAATCTCCCTCATACTGGATCTAGGTTCGATAGTAGACTGAATTTTCAAAATTATGTGCATGTTAAAAAAGCTTGTTGAAGGAAAACGTCGCGAGGAAACCTGGATCTGCCAGTTCTCCGTAATACTATCTAATTTCGGCCTTTATTTGGCCAGCGTGGCGGACTATGATTTTTAATATTGGCGGAGATGCGAGTGCAGCAGTAGATTAGTTAAGAGTTCTGATAATTATTATTATGCAGTTAGGGAGGAGTAGGGCGATATTTTTAGGTTAGGTTAGGTTAGATTTAATTTATTAATTGAATGTTGCTTTTAGAATAGTTCAATATGAATATCTGAAATTAATAACGTAGAACATAAATACAGTGTATTACTTTGTCACGGTTGTCTATAGCTAAGTAAAATTATGTAGGTCATATTTTAACGGTTTTTACTTATAAATTTAGTTTAACAAGCATACAATAGTTTTGTAGATATAATGATATACTCTCGACGCTTGGAAAAACATATTTTTATATAGAATATGTATATACAATGACAAGCGGATGCTCTCCTACTTCCTTCTTGGTTGGCAACGCATCGTTGATACCTCTGGGTCACAGACGGCAGTGACCACTTACCATCTGGTGGTACCCGCCCGGATATTGACATAACAAAAGGTTCTCCATATAAACTCGATAGATTATTTAAATAGGTTAATTAAATTGTAAGTTGTAAATTAGCCAGGCATGGCTTGTAACTTAGTTTTAGATGAAGATATTGGGGAGAAATATGTTTATATCGAAATGTAGCAATAGTGTGTGAGATACAGTAGCAGTCGACAAGTTATATAATATATAACATATATATTATATATGTATATGAAGAGCCGTGATGAACTGGCCGCACACGAGTGTATTGTGTCGTCTAGCGATGTGCGACTAACGATTATTTCATTCCGATCATCTAATCAATTTGAATGAGTTATGAATATTAGTGACTATTTTTAGAGACCTAAGTCGAAAGATAGGGTTGCATTTTTTATTTGAATCAAAAATTTTAACGATCGCCGAAGTGGCGAATTATTCATATCTATTGAGATTATTTACTGTAAACTAAGTGGAAGTTTTCTTTAAATACACAACGAAGCATTTTTACAATTAACAATTTAATTTTAATTAAATTTTTGCTGTATTCCAAACATATTTGGCTACATTCCAAACCGACGAACGAGTCCTGATTAATCTAGTCGAAATACCAGTTAATTTTAATTTGTAGTCGTCGTATATTCTATTACTAATATTCATTAAATTATTCTTATTACTAATATTCACTATGTTAGTCTACTACTAATATTCATCTCTAGTGTGTGTATAACTAGATGTAGATGATTCTAGTAATGAGATCGTTGGCAGTCGCGCATCGCTAGTGTGATCGCTTGAGTCTTGTTTGCTGTGCAGAGGGGTCACTTGGAATGACCATACCAAGGGAAGAAAGAGATGGATATACTAGTCAATCATTCCGACTTAATTAAATGTTTAATATATAATGAAATAATTGTTCAAATGCAAACTAAAGAAACATAAGCATTTGATTTAATTGAACAAAATAAAAAAGTGGGATGTGATTTTTTTATTAGGATTTTAGTTTTATTATAATAACTATTTTAACAATTCCAAGACTTTTGTTATTCTAAACTTCTTACCCTGCTTTAGAACAGTATATTAATTTTACTTTTCCGCCCGTTTTTTCGAAAAGCAATATGATTTTAGTTTTTATACATGCGAGTAAGTAACCTAGTGTTGGGTACATTCCCACTTACCCCTCTGCGGTTAACGTAATGTAATTAATGATAACGTGCATAGTGATGTATTAATGATGATACACTTGTGATGAAGTTGCATATATTTTATGTTTTGTTTTGTTAACGCTATATGCATAGTGTAGTGCATGTGTGTGGGGTGGAGACAACACTACACAATAATATTACTCTATGACAAGTACTTATGACAATTTTGATAAGATTTAAGTTTAATTAAATTGTTTTAGTATATGAAAACGTCGTATTTTCAATATTTATTTATTTTTCTTTATAAGTCCCCATTAAATATATATCTAAGATTAAAAAAAAAAATGTAATTTTATACAACATAATGTAATAGTATTGCTAACCATACTACTGGCTACAACCACTTTATTAATGCTAAAACTGAATCACAGTATCACTAAAACGAATTATTACCATCACAATTGACGTTAACACCTACCATCAATCACAATTATAATACACCACACAATGTTAACATATGTATGCTACACATCAATGATGAGATTAATTCAAACATCACATTGGTCACGCGACTAGAGATGAAGTCGATGAACCGGTTACAACCGGTTGGAATCGTTTTTTTTTATCCTGATATTAATATAGATATAGTATGTTGTTAATTATTGAGACGCTGCTTAAATACTATGTGTTCAGTTAGTATTCCGTAAAGGGTTTCAGTGTCTGATTAATGTTTGTGTTTTCATGTTATTGGTATGTTTGTAATGTCTCTATGTAATTGTTGTTAGCCGCATAACTTGTAAGGGTTTGTGTTTGTTCACAATTCAAGTCATTTTAAACTATAAATAAAAAAACTGTTTTTCGGAACTCATACGTTTGTCAACAAAAAAACTAAATGTGATACATAAGACTCTTCCTTGATTACAAGTACAGCTTATTTTTACCCTTTATGGCCGGTAGTTTCGATATCGCTCAAATTTATTAGTCAACAATAATAATTACATTTGTGTCTGGTCATCACGTTATATCGCTTCAACTCTCGTCGCGTCGCCTTAACAAACGTACACACGTACACGTACACGCACGCGCGCACGTGAACGCGCGCGGCCGCACGCACACTAGCGCACGCTCCACCTCCACCGCAATAAGAGCGTTCCGCATGCGCAGTGACGCGGCACGCGAGCCTCGCGTCCGCCGGCGAGCTCGCCGCGCGCCGCTCCGCCGCCGCGCCCACACGCACAGGTAACGTGCACGCGCGTACTGCGTATTGCGTACTGCGTACCGGCTGCGTATCACACTAAATCGATACAACACTGCGATTAGCTTTGGAGAATGTTCTGGGAATGTAAAAACAATTTAATTCTTTCAAAAATATTTTCAAAATGTTACTACTGATGAGGTTAAATATTAATTATTGAAACGATTTAGCCATTTGCAACGTACGATAGTGGATTTCGCTTGATTTTATTTCACGCAATCGGGCGATTGAACGGATTTGAACGACTTGCGATGTTACGGTGGTAACACCACTAATCCACACCGGCAGGACAGTATGCTTCGAAAAAATCATACAGTAGACTGTTAACGTCCTTACCTTTTAAATTGCATTTCTTTAATTAAATAAAAATGTATCATGTAATAAAAATAAAACCTGAGTTTTAATATTTAATGGCTAGGAAATTTCTATTGGAGGTTCACAATGAGATCGTACTGGATACGCAGCCTACGAGTTATGCAACGCAAGAATCGTGGTGACTAGAACGACGGATATATGTTCCTATCCCGTTATTAAAAGAACATATCGGGGCAATATAATGCAGAAGGCGCATACTTATTGAAATTATAATCATTGTGTTTCACGTGAAAATTGTAAGCACATAATAGCATGTAGGCTATGAATGAATGTGACTCGGATATAACAGTATGTGGATGCCTGAAGCGCGGGACCTTTTGCATTGTACCACCCAATAATTATGTACACATGTTGCAAGCTTGTGTCTGTCTGTGGTTTGTTCTTTTCACTCTCTCTCTACTCTTCGAACATACTATCACTTTTACTTGCGGTACGTGTTTCTTTTTCTATTTCATTTCTGCTGTCTCTATTCTTCACTCATTGAAATTCATTAAACTGTGTATTGACGTTCTTAATACAAATTATTGTAAATTATCATGACCGCTTTCAAAAGATTATAGTGTGTTTAAGAGATCAGTTACGCATGCTCTAATTGTAGATTATCTGTGCCCTGTATATATGGCAATATCTGATTCTAATTCAACATCTCCTGTCACTCTCTTGTTCACTAATCTATCTTCTTCTTCCAGGTACACTTTGATATCTCATAAATGTATGTCTCATGTCTATGGTTTATAATAATAAAAATATCAATTAATAATATTCTAGTTAATAGATTGAAGTATTTTTTTATCTCAAATATACTCCCTGGCAGTTTCTTGCCGCTTCTTCTTCTAGGCCTACTCATCGTAGGGACTTGCTGAAGCGATGGCGTAAATTGACTTTCGATTTTTTTTTTGTAAAGACCTACTTCGAATAAATGAACTTGAATTGAATTTGAATTTACATGTAACAAATTCCTAAACTGTGACCTAAAACCTTTCAGGACCATATAGCATTTCAACGTTAGTCGTGCGTCGCCTAAGGAAATGCAAATAGCGTCGTTTCCATTACATGGTTGAGTTTGACCTGGTAAACGTTTTGCGGTGAGGAATTCTTGTGCTTTACAACTCAATCAGTTATATTCATCATCGATCATATTTATTAGCAGTAGCGACTTCTGCCAGATAAAATCTATATTAATAATTCCGTGACAGGGTACGGTAGACTCGATCGCAACCTTATCTAAATAATAAAACATAAAAAAATATAAATTTCGAGTCGACAACATAT
>DWPQ01000853.1:0-14194 GCA_018251795.1 Perichares adela | reverse complement strand
ACATGACATAACTTTTGTGACAACCTACAGACTACAGACAAGTCACAGATATTATTGTATAGTCTATGTAAAGTTATGACAACCCTTTGAAAAACTCATCTCTCTAAAAACTCAACTCGTAGAAATTACAAATAGTAGCTGCACAAATTAGTTGTGTAAATTTAAGAATTTATAGAAACAGACGTTAATAATTGTAATTTTATTTAAAACCGATTCGATCTTTGTTATCTGTGATATGTGCCTTTTGACTAAAAACTTCATTCTAAAAGATAAAGTACAAATATTTATTCAAAATTAAGGCAAATACTAAACTTACTTACTAAACAAGACATTCGCGTCTTTGTAGTTATTTGTGTCTCCAAGTTTATGGATTTGTTATCTGTTTTGAGATATAATCTGTATACATAATTTTCTTTTATTTGTCTGTGAAAAAAAATGGCTGGTGAGTAATTATCCGAAAACTGCCAAGTTTGCCAACGCGCGACTAAT
Source organism: Perichares adela (assembly GCA_018251795.1). Lineage (NCBI taxonomy): Eukaryota > Metazoa > Arthropoda > Insecta > Lepidoptera > Hesperiidae > Perichares > Perichares adela. Next base: position 13,705 of record DWPQ01000853.1, on the reverse strand, counting down.
AATTATATGTAGCTATTGTAAATATGTCGTTTTCAGATTTATACGCCAAATATAATTGCACTTATTGTCAGGAAGAAATAAACGGAGTTCGAGCAAGATGTGCTGAATGCGCCGACTTTGATATTTGTTTGCAGGTATACTGGCATCGTTGCCATTTTTGTTTAAAGTTTTGGCGCTAATTTTGAATGTTGTCTTGACAAGTATTTTCACTGTTTCAGTGTTTTTCGCTGGGTGCTGAAATCGGACAACATAAAAATGATCACTCTTATCAGTTTATGGTACATAATTTTGTTTTTCTTATCATAATATTTGTGTGGTTCGTGTATTTTATTCTAATTGAAAACTGTTTTAGGATTCAGGAGCATTTGGTATATTTTTGGGACGAACTAGTTGGTCGGCCAATGAAGAAGTTAGATTATTAGATGCAATAGAACAATTTGGTTTTGGAAACTGGGAAGATATTGCCAAACACATAGAGACAAGATCCCCTGATGGTAAGTAAACATTAATTACATAAAAAATTAAACCACTGTATGTAAATATGCAGTACAAATAGCTTTCAAAAGGTGCTTTTGTTGATGCATTTTTGGTAAAGATCAGTAAAAATGATACCCAATTGCGAAAGACACTTGTAAATAGGCATAGCCTGTGGTTATTAGCTGCAGGGTATATATAATCTATCTGAAGTGCATTACAGTAACAAGCGGGTGTAAATAACACAAATATATAAATTTTCACATATAGTGAACATAATCACACATCTTATAACACAACTGAGGTCATGGGGTCTCCCTTGGAGAGGATCATAGTCATAGTCTGCTGTGGACTATTATGTAGGTTGGGATAGATCACAAACAATATGAATTTAATGGCTCTTATAGCATTTTAGCATGTTTGATGTTCAGTTTTTTCTATAGGTGGTATGTTCTATGTTCAGTAGGTTAAGTTTTACGATTTTTAGATTATTAAATTGTATGTAAATATTAACTTAGTTTATTATTCATCAACTCTGTGAATTATTCTGTGACATGCCAGCTTAAATGCCATATTGATTTGCTATATGTAACTCGTCAATTTCAACATTACAAAATAATATTTCAGAGGCAAAAGATGAGTACATTACAAGGTATTTAGAAGGTAGCATTGGCCGAGCTACATGGGGTAGTGTGGAGAGCACTAGTAGACCGTCTCTGCACTGTGCAGACAGGGATGACGGTCCCCTGGGTCCCAGTGCTGTGTCGAGGCTGCTCCCCTTGGCAGTGACTCCAGATGAGGCAGCACAACTCGGTTACATGTCCAATAGGGATGATTTTGAAAGGGTAATTAGTTTAGTTAATAATACTGTGAGTATACATAATAGTTGTTAATGCCTGAATTTTCTCATCATGGGATCTGCTTGTAAGGACTCAATTGCTGTTTATTTGTGATAATTCAATATTATTTTATAGTAAAAATATATTTATCAATTCCATTATGAAATACAATTGCCCACCTTGGTAGAAGCAAAAAATTGACATGCATATATCAGTCATCCATGTGAATAATGATTTTGAGTTTTAGCAAGTTTCTACTGATATCATGTTTTTAATTCTCAATGTGAATAAATCTGTGGCTCTAATTAAATATACATTTAGTTTATTGATAATTTTATACATATTTAAATGATTAAGCTATGGTAATTATAGTTAACAGTTGAAACGTAAATCTAAGGTGGCTGGAAGCCGAGAGTGAACTTTAAATTTTACACTGAATTTATTTTTCTCCTTAGTGTCACGATTCTGACTCATCTAAGTAATTTATTTACATATAAATTGTCATTGGGTATATTGTCTGATTGGGTATATTGATTGAAGATTGTATTATGTACTACTATATATATATCGCGTATAATGATCCCCAATATAACATTTTCTAATTTCCTGTTTGTAATATACTATGAATTTAATATTTCAGGAGCATGACCATGAAGCAGAGCAACTAATATCAACATTATCCTTGAATGCTGATGATGATGAACTGGATGTTGGTAGGTTTATTATTTGTATTCAAAAGTTAGCTTGGCTAGGTAGCTGTCTAGCTTGGCTACAAAGCCTTATTGGTATGTGCAGAATCTATAAAGCAGTAAAGCTCCTGTAACCTCGCATCTTTTAGTCTTAATTAATTTCCTCTTGATGTAGTGTCAAGTATGGAATGCTTAGGCAATGGTGGTCTCTCCGAAACTTGGTGCAAAGTCCAGCTTCTAACAGAAGAGACCTAGTGTGATAACCTTCATTGTTCAATAGAGTGCACTAAAAATAGAGGAAGTTATGGAGAGGATGTTGGTCCCAAGGATAGATTAATTCCCTTTACACACCAAATACATACTTATCATTTATTTATTTAATTTTATTTTTTTACAGCTCTTAAGTTATCCCAAGTAGACATATACACAAGAAGACTGCGAGAGAGAACAAGAAGAAAAAGACTGGTGAGGGACTATCAGCTAGTGTCTGTGTTTTTCAATAACCAGAGAAATAAGCAAAGAACATTAGGAAAACTAGCAAAAGATAAAAAGTGAGTACATAATATGTTTATGTTATACTTTACCTTTACATTATCTTTTGTTCTACTGTCTTTGGTGTGCAATAAAGGTTATTGTTATTGTAAATTGTCGATTAAGCCGCGGTCGGACAAGCGGGAGTCCGTTCTTACGTCATAATGAATATATTCTGTATGCTAAGCAGGCTATTACTGATGTTATGGGGCATTGAAAACATTGAGTGCAATTTGTCTATCCCATTATTTATTAACAATGTACAATAAATTTTATTATGTTAAAACAATGGACGAGATGCGAAGTCCACCGAAAGCGTGTATTATTCAGTGTAATAAAAGTTAACTTAACAAGCAGGTTTGGCTCCCAATTTTTTTTATTGTTGTAATGTTGTTTGACTCTTCTATACATCTATGCAAAGAAATAAAATTGGAGTGTCTTGTTTGTAATATTAAAATAACCGCTTTTAGCAAATGCATAAGTATGTTACATATACACGTATACCTATACACGGTAAATATACCAAAAAAAATTGTATGTCAGTATGTTTGTTTCGGCTAATGTTTGTAACGGCTGGATCGATTTTGATAGGACTTTCACCGGACGATAGCTGATGTAATAAGGAGTAACTTAGGTTACTTTTCATCTTAGAATTCTCGCGGGACTTGGCGACACAGTGACTTCCAAGCGGCACAGCTAGTTTTCTAATAAGTTTGCCGACCACTGACCTATACTGTATAACATCTGTATAACCGTACGATTGTGAACAGAGAATTCACGGAGCGTCTCCGATGGACGGCTCAGTTCTACGGCCGGTCGGAGCAGTCAGCGGTGGTGGAGGGGCTGTGGCGCGAGCGGGAGCTGCGCGTGCGGCTGGCCGAGCTGCACCGGTACCGGCTGGCGGGCGTGGCGCGGCTCGAGGAGTGCGCGCACTACGACCAGCACGCCGCGCACCGCAAGCCCGCGCACCTCGACGTGAGACCACGCTGCGTGGTACTTGTGCGCTTTTAGCTGTCTGTGTGCGCAGTGTGTCACGCCTGTACCCAACTCGATCGATCCGCGTCTATTGCTATATATCCGTGCGCATAATTCAGTCTTAATTAGTCCGCTTACATCGTATATGTGCGGGATTCAGTGACAATTTCAAATAGGCAGAAAATTAAAAACTTCAAGTAACTTGTAGAGTATTTATGTAGTGCACACATATGCAGTTAAATGGAAAGAATAAAACAAAGATACATAGACTTATATCGTATATATGTGTGCGGGATCCAGTGAAAATTTAATACAATAGTTGAATAGTATAATAGTAATAGTATACATTAATAGTTAAATGGAAAGAATAAATTCAAGATAGATGTCCGAGATATCTCCCGCCTACTATTAATAATAGCAATGTTTCTTGATGTTGCATCAGTAGGCGCTTCAAAGTAAGATAATCCGAATAGGTATAATTTGGGGTGTAAAAGAGAGGAGGCTAAATAAAAAGCTACTTCTCAGTCCCATTTTACTGGGATGAACATTAGAGTATGCTGCGTTTTATATTCAGTCAAGAGAGGGGGGAAATATCTATCCTTTAGTGCAAGTGTACTTCCGTTACTTCTATATTTTACTAAAAAACGGATGTACCAAAGGACGTCAAAATAGAGGTTGTTCTGTATCCAGTATATTCCTGACAGGACTGGACAGTGCCTAGATTCCTTACTCTACTTACTATGACGTGGTATTTACGTATGAATGAGATATCACAGACTTTCCAACACCTGGAAACTGTAAACGTAATGTAATTATGTAATTGTAAAATGATCAACAAGTATGGGCGTTACACACTACATTATCATATATTTATATCCTGCTACATACTGTACCTCCCTTGTGAACGGGAAAGGATAGTTCATTCAAGGATGACGGATGAATATAATTATTTGTGTAGACTGTAGAGCATGAATGTTATTTTAATTTAATTTTGTTCTAAGCTTTATTAGCCGATTTTTTTATTTTTGTTCCGCTCAGTTAGTTTTGGTGAAGTGACCAATTTATTGGGCCAATTACCACCAGGTGGCCAGTGTTCTTGTTTGACGGCTAATTGACATAAAAACAATAGTTTAGTTGTCTATGGTTTGAGCTTAGTTGATAGTTAAACATGCATGGTTCCATTATTTCATGCTTATATGTTGTCATGGATCATCATGCTTCCGCTTCAGCGGGTGTTACGTAGAAAATGGGTCGTAGATGTTAGATTCATGTTATATTTTACTTAAAGACCTTACGGGAGCCAGGATTTTGTGTACGCCAAATTTCTAGTACGCTCTGAAGTTGTCGTTCATCCCATTAATAATTTTGCTGGTGCGACATGAATCGTGTCGGTGTTCAGAGCGTATTAGACATTTGGCGAGAACTCTACCATCCATATGAATACGAATATACTTCATGGTGGTAGAGATTTTATGCCTGATTTTCTTGCCATAAGATGGTAAGCGGTCACCTACGCGATACCGATCAGGAAGAAAGTTTAAGACTCATTGGCTATTCAAATGCAAAGATCAGTTTAGAAGTAATACCAGTCTGGCCAGCAGTGACTATCACCAGATAGCAAAACTATTCGTTACGTTGACTTAAAATTTGATGCCATACGCGTTATCGCGAGATTTAATTAGTGGCGTAATTTGATTGACTTAAAAAGTGTCTCTGGAATGGATAAACAAATCATAGTTGTATGGTTTGTTTACAAAAGATAAGTTAGTGCTTGACTACTCTCCCACCTGATGGTAAGTGATGATGAAGCACTAACTTAGTAAAAGCTTGTTAGATCTCGCCTTGAAAACACTTACATTATACCGATGACGGCATCTTAGTAACCCATGAAATATTAACAGTAGGCCACAGTGTGATTACTAACACAGTCATGCTGTGTGATGTGGTTTTGGATTTGATCCCGTATAACGATTGTATTCGCCAGGGCAGCAGTGGGTGCCTGGACACCAACCAGACAAGAGATCCAACGACGAACAGCACGCAGCTGCTAAGAAAAAAGTAAGTCTTGTCTATGGACTCATATCGTGAGTAGTTTAGCTGTTAGCATGGGTCTGTTCGTTAGAGGAGATCTAGAACATTCCACAAGTATGTTCTAGAATAGGCCATTAAATTGTACTAATACGCGATGGTAATACGGACTATATGGAAAAGTACGTAAGTCATATAAGGCTAGTTAATTGTCTCTCTTTTTAGTGCGTATTAGACAAAAATAAATATATGTCTCTCATCTACCCTTTTTTATTATCTGTTAAACACTCGCACTCACAAGCCTGCCTATGTGTAATAACGGTAGGTCGTGTGAGGGTAGATGTGATGTGATGTATGTGTGCGACAGAGACGGCGAAAGCGGCTCAAGTTCCACCAGCCCAAGGTGCACACGGGACGGAAGTACCGCATGTGGATGCTCCAGAAAGAGCTCATGCAGCAACAGCAGCGCCGCCTGCTCGAAGCAGCTGCTGACTAGCAATGAGATACAGGTAACAACATACATTATACATAACATATATTACCTATTTATAAAATAGCAGTATCTCTTTGTAATATTAAAATAACCGCTTTATAATTCATGCATTATGTATGTCTCGAAATACGAAAATAACATTTTTAAACGGTTTTATTTAGCTTAAACTGTTTTTTTATTATTATTACATTTTATTATTTATAGATATACTATAGAAATAATATGTAAAGATAGATCAATCAAATTATCAAGTTTATAATAAAAATACTTAAAAAAACACAAAAACATGAATGATGTGTATTCTATATGTTGCGAAATTGTTGAGAAATAGTTTATAATGTATTTTATCTTGTCGAATTATATACAATATAATACAAAATATTTTGTTGTGCATCAAAAATACAAATTTAAGCAGATATAAAAAATATTTTACTGGTAAAAATATATGTACATTAGACATTTAAAAATTCTTGCATTAAAGTTACGAAATCTTGTACAAATATGAGTTAAGTCTGAGTCACGAACAATATATAATTGTCAATAGTTGTGAACACGCGTTTGAACAATACATTATAATTACATCGTGAACCTTGAGTATATCAAATATTGCACACTGTCAACATTGTATTACATTTCATCATTATTACAATCATTTATTTTTATTTTCTTACTAGCTGTGCCAGCGGCGCTGTCTGCGTAGAAATCAGAGTGTTACAACACAGAAACACAAACGTTACAACGTTTTCCCGCTTAAATTTGAATCCCGTAGGAATTCTAAAGTTAAAAGTAGCCCACATTACTCCTAATTACATCAGCTTTCTTCCAGTGAAAGCCCCAGCAAAATCGGTCTAGCCATTCCAGAGATTACCCTAGGGCTATATCTTATCTTAGGTTTCCCGCGAGTTAGGGATTTACGCGGGAATAACTCTTGTGACGCATTGATTTACACGCGGCAATAGCTAGTTATGTACAATTAATTAAAATGTTGACGTTCGATATGAGTAAATCTTACCTACATTAAATTATTATAAATATTAATTAATTGTCCTAGCGGGCCACCGTTATCCCTTAGGCGTATGAAAAATAGTTCACAAACTATTCTCAGACCTACCGAAAATACTTTAAAAAAATCATAATAATCGGTCAACCCGTTTCGGAGTAGTATGGCAACTAACACTGTGACACGAGAATTTTATATATAGAAGAAGATATAAATAATGTTTAAATTTGGTTACATAAAGTATCATAAGTATATACGAGGCCATAAGTGCATGATATCGTATTGTGTGTACAGCTGTGCGCCGCGCTGAGCCTGGCGCCCGCGCAGTACGTCACGATGAAGGGCGTGCTGCTGCGGCGGCCCCCGGCGCCCGACTGCGACATGGACCTCGCTATCAGACACTATCTGCACACCGCCGGATGGATACGTAACTGACTCACACACACACTCACAGACACACACTGAGAGAGAGAGAGAGACAAATACACACACACACACACACCCACAAACACACACAGACACAGACACGCACACACACAGTATTCTTCAATAACTTATCTGTCCCTTACAGCTAGTTAATGGTTGGTTTTTATAAACTTCCTACATCTTAGTTATAAATGGATTACAAGAGTATTGAGAATAATAGATCAAGTTCAAGGTTAGAAATGTCATACGGTCAATTTGGATAACATAAGTATCCCTTGTAGCAAGCGATAGTAAGCGATAGATAAGTTAATGCGCCAAATAATTTATTTTACCGCAATATAACTACAGTTACAAGTGATTTATTCAGCGCCGCTCCTATTTCTATCTCGTATCGCCATACATATAACTAAATTCGCTTGAAGCAACCAGCTTCACGTCAAAAGTGGTGTGTTATATGGTGCGGTTGCTACGTTTCAGGTGTTGAAAATTTTCATGATTTTTTCTTGCATTTTTCTCTAGCGCGTGCAGAATGCGAACATTGAAGTGGCCTTTCTATATGTTGTAAGGGCTTGACCATAATTATTAACTAGAGCTATGTACATATGTAAACATTGTAAAAAGCTAGATAGCCAATATGATGCCCGAGAAGAGATACATTTGATATTACATGATAGGAATGTAAGGAGATTTTATGATGATTTTTATACTTTTATAAATAAAATTAATTTATGTGTACATACATCTGTGGTTATTGCATATTGATCGTACAAGTTTGTTTGCATAAAAATGACAATAGATCCAGTGATGGTATGTAATGCTATGTATGTAATTATATATTATATTTATCAAATATAACTCTTTTCGTGGCGAAGACTGTGTAAAAAATATTTGTAGTAAAATGTGGGTAGATACGTCGTGACCTTTTGGAGATAATTATATTATAGAGTTATTGCTTTCGGGGATTCGTTACATATGCCACACTAAACACTAATTAAATATAATAACTTTTATTGTGATTTGTTTAAAATTGTTATGTTTTGCCAAAAATATGAAGGGAGCTTAAAATAGGGATTGCTGGTATGGTATATATGGCGATATGTGTCACTGTTAGAACGAAATTGACTCCGGTTTTTTTTTATTTATTTCTAAATTAAAGTAATAGATTCTCGTGCTTCAAACAACATTGTATTTCAATTATTTAAAAACAATCAAATTTAAATACGTAGATTTTCATTTAATTTATTCAATAAAAAAATCATTAATAAAAAATATTTCGAAAGGTTTGTGGGTATGTACATTGTTGATATTATTAATTAATGAAAGTCTACCTCCGGAACAGCCTTATTTGAGTGTGTACAAAGTGTATTAACCTCAAAAGCGGTAGGAATCGTTAATTCCGCTCTCATAGAGCTTTGTACATAGACGTTATTGTAAATATAGACAACATATTGCTTAAATAAAACGATTTCGAATTGAAAACTGACATTTAATGTAAATTTTAATTGTTTTTTATACATAAAATCGTTGATAATTACCCAAAAATAATAGAAAATACAAGTTTTTTTTTTAAATATAAAGTATGCCAACGGTGTTCTTATTCAATTAGATGGGCGTTTTCAAGGCAAGTAAATAGGCGTTTATGCTAGTGTGGGTTATCACCCCGGACTCCTCCACTTATCATCGGATAGATAGGGAATATGCATACAATTTTAATCGTGATATTCTCATAGAGAAAATATTCTATAGTAACCAAGCCATCCTAAAATGTGTTCATTCTGTCCGCGTGAAGCTGTAAAGGCCGGTAGGGTCAACAACAAAATGCCCATCAGAAACAATCAAAATGTGTCCATCTAAAAAGAGAGACAACACATGAGGCGCTCCGTCTGTCTCAATTTTTTGCGCGTGTTAGACAAAGACAAGTACAGGTGTCTTATGTTCCCTCTCTTTCTATTAGACGGACACTCGCACTCACAGGCTTGCCTACTCTTGTATAATAACTCCTTTGATACTAGACATGACATCGTCTAAAGCTTGCGTATAATGTCGGCGATTGAACGACTCAAATTTATGCAGTGTTTTAAATTTGAGTTTCAAGTATAATTGGAATATTTTCAAGCCTTTTTTTCTGCATTATTAAGATGTATATGATAATTTAAGATATAAAAAATCATGCATATTCCCTATTGTAGTGAAATACAAACTTTAAGAAATTAAAAAAAAAAACATGTTATATAATATTTTATGCAGCCGATTGTGGCCAGTATGTATATCGAACGGCATGCAATCTGGTGTTAGTGGCCACTGCGACCTTGGCCTGGCCCTTAATCATGGGGATCTAAGCCACGGAGATCTGACACTTCAACGAATCGAATTTCTCGTGATCACATTCAAAGTTGAAGTACTTATTTAGTTGGTATTAGAATTGATTTAGCTGTATTAGAAAATGTTTATTGATTATTGTAATTGTTCTTGTAAGTTATTATTTTGTTTGTAAGGAGTTTGTTTGGTTTGAACGTTGGTTTCCTAGGGATCCGTGTTCGAATCTTGCACGTGCCACGTTTTAAGGTTCTGTGCATTTTGGAAATTAATTATCACTAGCTTCGGTGGATCAAAACATTACTAAGAACCTCTTACTTCAGAGTTCTTCATAATGTTTTCAAGTGGGTGAAGTTGATGAATCCGCAAGACCAGTATGTTGGATTGCGGCTTGTTCCCACAAGGAGCCCAGCAGTGGGACATTTAAGGGTTGTGATGATGATGATTTCGGTGTAGTTAGTAACATTATGTAAATTATATAGCTGGGGTGTATAGAAATATTATCTAATTTTAAGAATCGGTATCGTGTATTTAATTGAACTAGTATTAAATATTATAAATGTAAAGACTATTTAATTAAGGATGTTTGGTTATTTGATAATGGTTCTTTAGATCATTTAGGTAATTTTTTTATCGATATAATTTGTGAATTATGTTACAAAAATGTGCTAAATAATATAAGTGTTATAAACATGGTGACCACGAATAGCGACAGTGGTTCTAGCATGGTGACCCCTGAAATTCTCGTATAGCGACAATCGTCCCTGTATGGTGACCCTGAGTTTGCCATGTATCTAGTATGATGATCACGGCTTTCTCATGTTGACTACCGTCGCATACTAACCACAACCCTCGTAAGGTTTGAGACCAGAGTGACCATGAATCATGTATGGTGACCACGACTTCCAAGAAGTATAGGGTGATACTCAATCGAATCATCTTAACGCTAATTTTTGCGTTATTTAGTTTAGAAGGGTGATGTTAATTTCCATTAGAAGACGTTAATATCCATTCGAATGTCTCCTAAGGAATACATAAACCATTGGCATCCCCCTTTTTGTCTTGTGGATGGTATCTTAACAAATTTGACATCACAAATACTGATGATTCGAGAACAATTAATGTCACATAAATGTCAGCTACGGCCGGGTTTCGAATCCGGTCCCCCTCGCACAGCGACATGGTCACTATCGATTGAACTACAGGGTCGTTTGCTATAGTTATAGTAAAGTATTTACCAGATTGCGTTCCGTATCGACATTAGATGTTTGATTGTGAAATGCAAGCTTGTTTTAATTGTAACCTATCGGGTAACTGCGACAGTACCTGACTCCTTAGATTAATTTACACCCAATTCCATTTATTTAAGATGTTTACTGCACACGTGGGGACGGTATCAATTGGCAATGAACAGTTTAGAAAATATAGAAGATGAGATGTTTTGTTTACTTGAATATGGGCTTCGTCACGGTGTTCCTAAGTTTAAACTACTAATATTTAAAATGATTTTTGCACTAACAATAGCAGTAGTTAGCAGAATTATAAGTTTAAATAACGTGTATGTTTCGTCTATGTAGTACATAGTTATGATATCATCGGCAGTCCTGGGAGCTTATACAATGTATTTTGATAACTGATAGCACTCGTTCATTTATTTTTACCGATTATAAAACGATTGAGGTTTTTGGATTACGATTACAAAAGTACTAGAATTACAGAACGCCAGAACATTACTGGCGGTTTCTGACTGCATGTTATATGCAGCAATGTAAGCATGTATCCAAACGGATTGCGGCCCATTGTTTTGGCACCCAACGTGGGACCGAAAGTGGCGCCCAACGTGGGTTTAGAATAGGGCCATGTCTATAATCATTCATCTATGCTTGATGTATACGCGTTTCAATAGATTTAGTTTGTCACTGGGTATAATTTTTCAATTACCAATTATATATAATTATGGCTGTGGCATGTTTAGTATGACTTAGTGGAAAAAGGGTATGATTGACAAAAAATATTTTGTTGCCAAATGTTAGTATTGAAAGTTAGTGCAAAAACAGCATTGCCAGGTAGCGTAGGGTACGAATGTAGTGTTTTTAAAATATAGTAAGGTCAGTTTGTTAAATTCAAAAAAATGTTATTTGTTATTTTAACTGTATAACTTTTTGATTGTCTATTTTTCTGAGAAGTTAACATAATTTAAATGTTAAAAATATTAAATTTGCTAATTCCATCATTATCTTTGCTACTGTCGTTACATTAAACTTGTTATACAGGGTGAATACGGTATTATATTAACCAAACGTGGATTATGTATAATAAATAAAATCAAACTTTAATAGCCAAAAATGCAACGAAATCGAAATATGTAATTAATTTGAATCTGTTAGTTGTAAGAAGACGTCACAATTTTTTTCTGTAACGATTTTACAACAACTGCAAAGTCGCGCTACGTCGATATGATGTAATCTTAATGCTAAGGCTGCGTTTCCATTGTGGCTGAAACAAGCGGAGCAGAGTAACGTACAGAGATCAACTAATTTCATTGGTATGAAGAAATGTATATTATGTAAATATTAAGTATATTTGTCTTGTAAGAGTGAGGTACATTGTTACACAAGTCTACCAAACAATAAGATAACATTGCTGCTAGCTTATGTTGTAAATTAAATACACCTGTTTTTTATTTTGAATGTGTGTACATTACTTTGTATATATAACGTACGTCCCTGTGTTTATGCATATATGCATGACCCTGTCCTATTTCAAAATTCTATTCTCTGTGGAAATTGGCCGGAGGAGATGGCTATCAATGATAAGAATGCCTTTTGCAAACATTGAATTAATGTTATATTTGTTATTTTTGAAGGGGCTCCGCCAATCGCTTTAGCAAAAACACCTATGAATTATCCGTTTCGCACTTCCATGCTAGTCTCCGCCTCAGTGTAAACGCATCCTAAAGAGAATATTTTTCTATTCATTTACAGATCACTATCTATATTGCACTATTTAGAAAGGGCGCATAGACAATATGGCGTCGAGTTCAATGTCTTACAATTGTATACACCCTGAATATTACTATGAATAAATAGTATACTGATACAATATTGTATATTTAATATTATTTTTGTAAATTGAACGGAAACATTTTATCGTCAATATGATATTGTTACATGTCTCGGATATTACAATATTTATATGACCCAAGTGTAGTAATGCTTCACCATTAAATTTGATCTCTTAATATTATATAATCTGCATTTTTTATGTTAATGGTGATTCATTTGTTACAACTTTTAGGGAATTCTGTATTAGTGTGGGTTTTTTTAATGAAAATGTTGTTAGGTGATTTCAGTGAACGTTTGGATATCAGAATTCTGATCACGGCTCCAAAGTGGATTTCGAACTTTAAAATCATTCATATCAATAACTGCCTTTTATGTTAGTGAAACTTTTATCGATTTAAAGTTGCACTTTCATTTTATAATATTTCTACGTTTCTTATATGAATGTTTAACTTAGATTTAAAATGTTACTCCCCAGTTTGTTTGCGCGCCAAATTTTTAACAAAGTGTCATAATGTATATCCTGTCACTGCGTTAAGTGTCAGTTTCACGCACGCAATATAAATCCACCTAAAACAACTAAATGCCTAAGATTTTAGGACTATATTTAAAATTGTCTAAGTTATTTTGGCTCAAATGTACATAAAATGTAAAAGTACAACTGTAATTACGTCTATTGTAATAATAGTTAGATTATTAAAATAAAAAATTGTAACTTGTATTTTTTTTGTTTTATTTAATCAAAAAAAGTATTTCGTTATTTTACATAAAATATTTATCTATTTGTTTGTGTAATATTATTTTGTTTTATTCGTGTTGGGTTTCGGCATGTCTTCTAACGAAGCAGGAAGGGGTCTTGATTGAAACCATGG
>DWPQ01000852.1:0-14199 GCA_018251795.1 Perichares adela | reverse complement strand
CAGTTCAGTTATATTGTCGCCAACCTATTATATTTGCTATCCACTTTAATTATTTAATTAATTAATTTTAATTATTTGTCGCTTCGTTAAATACGTGCATTTACAAATTACATCACAAATTAATTAAAATAAATGCTACACACATTACCATACATTTTACACACCTACATGCATACTCCATTTAAGTATACTCTTTTGTTTTGTTGTTCCATCCCAAGATTACACTCTTCAACATTTTTTTATTAATAAATTAGGCTATCATTAGTATAATAGATTAAGCTTATCTTAATATGTTTTGACAGGGCTGCGAGATCAACTGGAAGAAGGGCAAGAACATAACCGTGAAGACGATAAAGAAGAAGCAGAAGCACAAGTCGCGCGGCTCCGTGCGCACCATCACCAAGTCTGTGCAGGCCGACTCGTTCTTCAACTTCTTCTCGCCGCCACTCATGCCCGACGACCCCAACTCGACAATAGCATCTGACATTCAGGTCAGTGGAAGTACTAGTGATATTAGTGACGTCATAGCTTCAGCTTGCGATGTGTGGGCGATGAAGCTATACAACACACGTGACGTCATAGCTTCAGCTTGCGACGTGTGGGCGATGAAGCTATACAACACACGTGACGTCATAGCCTCAGTTTGCGACGTGTGAGCCATGAAGCTATTCAACACACATGACGTTATAGCCACAGAACAAGAGAAACAAATTATATTACCCAAAAAATTTTTTTGCTACAAGCCAGATTATTATACCACCGAGTGTTACGCTACCGCTCCCGAAAGCTAAGAATTGATGATATTAAATGATGATGAGTGGAAAGAAGTATGTAATAGAGATTTTAATAAAAAAAACAGACATAGCAGATGTCGTAATTTGACTGTAATCAAACTGTATTTAAACGCAGGCGTTGCTGACGACGGACTTTGAGATTGGCCACTACATCCGCGAGCGCGTCGTGTCCCGCGCCGTGCTGCTGTACACCGGCGAGGGGCTCGACGACGAGGACGACGACGATTATGAGGAGGAGGTACGTGCCTTACACACATGCGTACATACATTACATGCCTAAATATGTATACTTACTTGTACACACATGAATACGTAATTACATGTCGAGGAGCCACACACACACTCGCACACTCACTCACTAACACATACACTCACAGACAGATGCACACACAGGGCAATGTATACATATATCTGTATACAATACATGCACAATATCACTGGTATAAAAGTAGAGCACGCGCTAAACTTAACGATACTGAAGTAATGTAATTACGACGACAACAAACTGACCTTACGCTTCCTTCCTGGCCAGCAATGTTGGTTGATGTCTTTGGTGTCATTGTAGTAGATGAGTGACTATGACTGCTTCAGGTGGCCCGTCATAATAAATTAATTCAAGTTACCTACTTGTTCTTACTACAGCGATAGCGCTTTTGTTGAATCTGTTAAGAGTATTGTAGAAAAAGTAATGAGTTAGATTGCGCTTTGTAGAATTATAAACTACGACGTTGTCCAGCAATGATAGTTTTATTAATGCTTCCTCAATGAGATTTTCTCTTTGATCTGCTGAAAATGTAATTTGAACAGATGCACTCTCCCAGTTAAAGGTTTAACCAAGCACATATTGTATTATACAGTATTATCCCTGTATGAGTGTATGCTTGTCCTGTTACCAGTAGTCACGAGAGTACTATATTACATATAGTGCTATCTATTATTCTATTGTTATCATTGTAATCCAGAATCGACAGGTTAGCACGAGCTCTACATCACTACAAAGACAGAAATTAGGAGCCGACACAACACTTTAATGTTGATAAGCGATTTTGTACTCTTTTACTATACAATGGATGAGACATTATTATCTAACTGATTCATACTTGTTCTGATATTACAGTACAAATATGAATCCACTGTGTAATGTCAATAAAATAACAGATGTCTGATGATTCTGATTCATTAGACGATTCTGATTCATTAGTATCATCAATGTTTATATTTGTTTGGAGTTATTGAAATTATAAAATTCAACATGAAATCACTTTATAAATAACATTTCTTGGTGATGAGTTGCAATTAAAATGAAATCTTAGAGTATCTGTGAAGTGTGTCAATTTATATTCTGTGGCATGACATAGACAAAATCGCTCATCAGAAGTAATCAATGTTGCTATATTCGGATCTGTATGAAACTAATTAGATGTATGTCGCAACTAACGGAGTTGCTTCAAGCAACAACATTGCTCACTAGCAGTTAAATTTAACATGCTCCACACTGACACACCTTTTACAGTTAAAAGTAGTAATAGTTTTCAAAGAAACATACAAGACATTGGCTAGTCTATGAATTTAGTGAATTGTCGACAAGTATGGACAATATAACAGAAATACAATTTTTTTTTTCGTGATTGAATTGGATGACTTATTCTAGTCAAGCCATTGAACTAATTCAATGGTTAATTTATCGATTTCTTGGATAAATGTGAATGTTTCCTGAAATAAGAATCTAATTTGAAAGCGGTAAATCTTAGGCTTAATTTGGGGGAGTTAGCATTTTTTTTTATCAGAAGTGATATACAGGAAACTCGATCCAGGAGTAATATAAATGAAAATAATAAATTTTACACACAGCACATATCAAAGAACAATATATTTAGAGATTAATTATAGTAATTTATCAGTGTATTATTAATGATGATGTCTTTACTTTTATGTTAAGGATTAATTTTAAAACCGAAGTAACAACTCGTCTTATCACAAAATGACATTTGAGCATGCAATTTTAGATAGTTGTGAATTCTACAGCCATTTCGTAGCCTCACTTAGCTTGTGTGTGTACTGCATGGTAGTTAGGTGTTGGCTTTGTAAACCCCGGCTTTATTTTTTTTTGTTTCCATCAGACGAAGGTACAGTATATGCGATGTGATCGTTTTCCGTTTGAACCCACGTCCCGGTACGGTGCATACGGTATCTACGTCTGGTGAGATTGGAGCACAACCAAAAGGAATATTTGCTTTCAGGAGGATTCGTATTCCGACGAGGACTCTGATACCGAGGAAGTGTCCGACGCCGAGGACTGATGCAAGACTGTAGTCCCACTGCCTCGTAGCATTAACTGGCCAGTCGGCACTCTGCCGGGGTCACCGGGTGACCTCGGGACGCTATTCGATGCACTCCCCAGTGCTTTATTAGTCTAACGCGATCATATCTGTTTCATATCGAAAACTTGAAATTGTACCAAAAATTGTCTTTTTAAAATTGGCGCGGCGGCGAGCGCTACGAATACTCCTTGCGGTGCGGCGTTGGAAATTGGCCTCGGGTTTATTGGGATTTGATTAGAGATCGGTTTTAAATGGTCCCGCCTAGTTAATAATAGCATTGAACGGTTATCCTACGAGTCAATTTCCGATTGCTACCGTGCATCAGATAATTACAGTAAAACTGTTTAATGGGTATTTAGTTTTATTTCGGGGTTTTTTAGATAGAGATTTATCGGTAGAATTAACGATCGCAGTAATATTTATCGATCGTAACGACGAAGACCTGCGTATAGAGATTACCCATTGAATCCGTAACTAGTGATGAGATCTTTATTTGCTTCTGTAGTTGACATTACATGACAATTGGCTAAATCTATATCTGTTTAAAAATCCACGAAAGAAATAACTGAATATGATCAAACGGTGATTTACAGTAATTACCTCGGCACGGCAGATTGCTCCCGGCAACGTTGAATAGTTTTTTTTTTGTTTTGTAAATCGTAAGTATTTTCGTCAGCTAGATATTTTATAAGATAAACACTTCTCACGGCGCTCGGTATTGTGTGTCTATGCATGGTTTATCTGTGGATTTAGATAAATATGTTTTAGTACGTCCAGTGGGGCAGTGGGCCAGTCGGGGCCAGTGCCGGGCGCCCACGGGGAGCGAGGTGCCTATCCTATCGTCATGCATGTCGTTACATGTCTGTTGAGATACCTATATTGCATTTCTAGTTTAGTTATACAATTTCTCGTTTTTATTTATTATTATACATTTGATTATAATTGTAATAGTGTGTATTTTTGTTTAAGAATTTTACGTATTTTTTTTTTGTTTGTGTACTTTGAAAAATTTCATGTGATATTATTTAATTTCTCTTAAGGCTATTATTGAGATGTTTCCCGTTTTGGACGTGAAGTTAGTTTGCCGTTCATTCCATTGCAAGCGGCCGCGGTTGTGAACCCCGGCCCGTCGGTGTAGAATCTCTTGTTAGTGCCAAAATGCATTTTTATATATGGAAGTACCACTCGGAACATCGCAAACTGTGATCTATCTGTCGGAGACGACCGACCGGACGGCGGCTCGGTCGGTAGATGTATATTTATATTTATGTAACTTTCTATTGAAGTTAGCATAATATGTCAATGTTATTGGAACTCGTCTAGTAGTGTATCGGTTATGGCTTTTATGTTTTGGCATGATGTCGTACTGATGACATTAAATTGTATGCTTTTTACCCCCAGTGTGTTTTATTTTCGGTCCTTTTTGCATGCTCTTAGTTTGGAAGTCGGAGGACGGAGATGGCTGCAGAATTCACTTATCGATAAGGTCGGGTGTAATGTTGGAAACGTTTTTGGGGAATTGTTTCAATATTATGTTATGTTACTAGTAACTTGTAATAATTTTGTAATGTTTCAATGATGTTAAAAAATGTTTTGTCTTAATTTTTTTTTATTAAATTGAATATGTACATCGAAATTGGATAACAAATATAAAAATTACTGTTTGCGAACATTAATACATGTTAAAAAGACAAAAAACTTAAATTAGTAAATGATAAAAGTATTTTAACAAGCCTAAATGGTTGGAATTGATTTTTGATACAAAACATTTTTTTCAAAATCATTTTGAATTTTTTGAAATCCTTTCTGTACTTATCATTTTAACATTGAGCAACTTTACATTTAATTTGGTGACAAGAGAAACCTACGCTAAGTAAATTATATACTTGGAAGGATTATAAATTTAAACTTCTCAGAAGAATATCAATAAGTACATTGTAAAACATGTTGTTAGCTGATTACTGGCGCTCTTTATCGTGGCCAATTGTTTCACCAAAACGTTTCCAACATTATCGGTCGGGCGAGGTCCCGAGCGGGTTGTAACTGTGTTTGTGGCGTCAGGAGGAGGAGGAGTGCTCGTCGGAGGAGAGCGAGGACGAGGAGCCCGCGCCCCGCCGCCGCACCAAGCGGCCGCCCCGCCCCGCCGCCGACAACCCCGCAGAGTGCAAGCATCAGTAGCCGCGACCACCATTCAACATTTACCCATCGGTCACAATACTCTACACCAGAGCTCAATATTGTCTAAACATTCAAATTCATGTTCGATTTTGAGGAAATAGATTTGGGGTTTTAAATAGAGCTGAATGTTCTGCCTAAAGATTCAAATTCATGTTCGATTTTGAGGAAATGAGTTGAATGTTCTGCCTAAATGATACAAATTCTTGTACGATTTTGAGGAAATAGATTTGGGATTTTAAACTGGTTTGTTGTACGATTTGAATCGTTAAAAGTTTCCACTTTAAATGTGACTGTTGCTCACGTTTTTTTTGTTACATGCAACTGGTTTGGTAAGTCGGGTTAAAGTATTCGTGAGTACCCGTTGCAGTTTTAAACAGGGCAAGGTAATTAAAAAATGCGAGGTTTTTAGATTGTATCTTTCGTATCGATCGCTACTTTGATTAGATTGATACCTACATGTGGAAACAAGATAGATCAATCATGGTTTAAAAAACCCCGGAATTTTTTTGAAGTCTAATCACAAGGTGGAAATAGGTATATAAACCGCGCTTAGACTTATCTCAGACAGCTTTGGTTTGCAGTATGGGCAAGTATTGTGCGGTTATTAGCATAATATTTTCGTAAATTACCAAAATTTTGTACTCTAGATACTCTGCTAATGCTTAGGCTGAGTGAAAGTAATGTTATAAATACGAAAACTATTTGTTTGAGATAAGTCTAAGAACGATCTATAAATCCGCCTTATACGCCTTTACTTATTACGCACATAAACCTATACGAAACATTCAAAGCAAGTGAAATTTTGAAATTTTAAACCAGGTTTATCTATTGTAGTAAAAAACTGATATTGGAAAACTAGTTAATTCACGGTTACAAAAATACCCGAATAGGGAGTCAAACCGAATACCTATAGAGCCGAGATTATATAGATACATATTATATAGAAATAATATATAAACAAAATGTCCCAATTGGCCTTCAATCTTGTAAGGCATAAATTGTAATTGACATGTAATTAATATTTCCGTCATTCGTGTACTTTTAAAAAGATGGCACCTAGATAGACTACATCTTGTTAGAGATAACGAAATTCAATCAATATTAGAACTTATAATATGGGATTGACAGAAGTAACAATTTGGTGATTAAATGCACTGACCACATCAAATCTACACTTGAGCATTTATGATCAAAATATACCCTCATGCCGTCCACTGCGGCAGACAATACATTACACAATTAAAATATCCATATACTTTATATGATATAAGAGCGCCCTCATACATTACAATAAAGATCAAAGAAATATTTATAATACAACATTATATGGCAAAGAATTTGATGTTGTCTTCTAAGTATTCTCTTAAAAATTCGGCACTTTGGCGTTTCTTCAACCCTACTGACCAACTTACCTGACCCAAGGAACTCACGGCGCGTTTTTTACCGCGCCCGCCGCTGTGGTGGTACTGTGGTTTTATTTACATACGGAACCACTTATTTGCGCGGTTACGCTGCCGCCGCGGTTGCATTCATCGACCGCAAACGTGGCGGACGATGAACGCAAGACGGTGCGGTTGCAAGATTTCTTTACCCCTCGCCCCACCCGCGGGCGCAAACCGCCGAGGACCGCGCGGTTCTACAAGTTGCCCGCCGGTGCGGGTGGGAGCCGCAAGCAACCGCGCACGTCGCATAAAACGCGTCGTGAAATGTGCTTCAATTTTTTCCATTCTGCATTCTACAGAAGTTGCGGGCACGCAACCGCGGTGGGCGCGGGTAAAAATCGCGCCGCGTTCCTAGGGTTACTCTTGCTTGACTTATATTCTAACTAGATAATGGTTTCAATTAATGTATTCGAATCTATGTATGCATTACTTTTATCATCTCGTTTGTAGTGTGTAACTGTATATAAAAAAGGTTAAAATATATTTACACATAAATAATTTGGATACGATTTCTGTAGACATATATATACAGAAGAATTGTATTAGACGAGCGAGCGAAGGCAGTGCTATCATTTGAAGCCTGCGCCGTGCGTTGTACATAATGTGGCTATGTAGCGAATGTTCAGTCATAGTATTATAAGAATAGCAGGTTAGCGGGGACCTCGCCGCTTTGTATGTAGGCGTGAGTCGCGGGTGCCGTATACGCACGCATACAAACAGACTAGCGGTGTCAACGATGTCTCAGTACGTGCTGTGCCGCTGTGTCACGCTAAAAACCTAGTGCTGTCATAATACGCAAATAATATTTTACTAAAAGTGACAAATCTTACACATAACCGTAAGAGTAACTCGCCGAGCGGCCTTAGCTGACCTACTATTTATTTTACTTATAATACTATGGTTCAGTGGACGTTCAGTAACGCTAATGAAATTTGTAAATGTAACATTTGACGTTTAAATGTTTGCATGAATGATTCACAAGAAGCGATCTCTGGTGACCTCCGAGTAAATGTGACGATCGATTTCACAATTCACAATTATAACTTGTTGGGTTGCAATTATCTGAATACTAATATTTATTTGAAGTATTGATTGATTTATATTAGCTGAAATAAAATTGTATCCAAACCTCGCAGCCTCCAAAAGTTAGGCGAATTATTTTGTAGACATTCCTATTCTTGACATCTTAAGTATTTTAACAATGTTGCCGCGTAATTAAATAATTATTGTAGTTTAATCATCCGCCTTTGCCTGTCGTGAACAGTTGTTATTGTTTAATTTTAATTGTACGGTATTATAAAGGTGCTTACGCATTGAAATGTCAGTCGAATCAGTCGTTGAAAACTTCTGTGTAGGAAAATTTCAGTGAAATGGCGTGTAAAGTAGACGAATGTTAACATGAATCGCCCTAGTGTACCGGCCTCGCATTGAGTCGGGGAACTGCCTGTTAAAGTTTAACTGTCTGTAAGACTGTATGGTAGGTTAAAATGTAATCATTTTTATTCCCATTTTTGTAAAGGTAACGAGCTACGAGAGCGCACTTACATAACGTCGGTATGTGAGGTTGTTGCACCAGTTAGTGCGTACGGTAGTTGTACTTCGCGTACACAAGCTGCTAGGGTATTTGTACACATTTTTTCAAATAAATGTAATTTTAAACTATTTTGTCTTTTATTTCAATCGGAATTGTTTGGAAGGGAAACGAGTAGATAGCTTTATTGCAGCAACTCTGGATGTTTTATAATGAAATGTTATTTTCATTTAACTGTAACATTTGAATTTGAATGCATAAATAGGAGAAAGATTCCAAAAAAGTATAAAAAAGCTATCAAAAAGTATATTTGCTAAAATAACATAACCGAACTTCTGTTTAAACTCTTGAGACTGGAATCATCAATGTTCATTTTTGAAATTTGGATATTATTTTAACTATATAAGTTAGTTAATTCTCTTTTGTAACTTCATAAAACACAAAACAGGAGAGTGAAGTCTACCAGAACCACGACTCAAAATGATCACTTACATACCATGAACGTTGAGACAAAGATCTTAGAGGACATTTTTCAAGAGTTTGGAATCTGCAATCCACAAATGACATTACTAATCTGTTCAAGGCAGTCGGTAAAAGTTACTTCTATCAATGAAATCAGGTTCACTAACATGTTAATTCTAAAAAGGAACATACTAACTCTAAGGTTTGTTTGTTTGTTTCTGATGGACATTTTGCTGTTGGCCCTAGCGGCCTTTACAGCTTCACGCGGACAGAGAGGCGGGCTTGAATGCTCAGCCAGACTAGCGAAGAAGGGATGAAACCTTTTCGAAAAATGGGGCTGCGAGCGTCCTAAGGGCACCCCCTGTGGGGTTCAACTCTAAGGCTCAACTCACACTGACGCGTCATGTTTTGCATGGCGACGCGCGCCTTCACGCGTCTATGCGCGACAGTACGTTGTTGCCGTAGAGACTTTCGAACATTCGTGAATGGTGCTCGCTTGTTGTAGTCGGCGTTTGACGCGTCACTGCGCCATAGTACGCGCGCCGAGTCGCGAATCCGCTTGACTCCAGCCCAGCGTCGAAGCGCGAATGCATGCAACTACGCGCGTCGACGCACGCTTCCACTTTTACATAGCTCAAATTTGTACTTAAATAATAGAGATTAATATGCTTTAGGAGAAAAAACATGACGCGTCGCGTCGCTTCGACTCTGCGCCAGTGTGAGTAGAGCCTTAAACTTGTGATTTGATCAAGACTGTGTGGCGTCTATCTGTCAAAAAGATAATAAATGAATGGACAAAGTATAGCATTAATTTCTACCAATTATTTGTAACCTGTGGCACTAGTAATTATTTAAGGCACATCACTATAGAAGTGGGCGGTAACCATCCATGAAGTACGATATTATTTGTGACATTTTAACGTAAACAGTATAACATTCCATGGCCGTCGATCTGTCAAAAAGATAAACCCCCAACTACTAAAAATAAATACCGGTCCTATCATATCTAAAAAGGAAAGGTCATCAACAAAACTACAAAATATTCTTGTATCAATTTATTATCCTTCAAAGTAACAATGTGGCTATCACGATTTGTCTTTTTACATCATAAAAGTTAGATCGGGGATCTACACAAAATATTCAATTTCGAAATTAAAAGTCTTTAAAGATTTAAGTAATTTTGTGACATTAAAAAAATAATCTTTAAGTAGAACACATTTAAAATAAGCAAGTGGTTGTTTCTATTTGTCACTGAATGAATGTGTCCTAAACACAACTCAAGTATGATACATTAAAGGGCTTATAAATTCAAAATTAAGTACAATCAGACAGTATACAGTAGAAATTATCATTTTTATTATTGCTAAGGCTACCCACGGCGACATAAGTATTGGACTTTATTCACATCAAACACCGTTGGCAATCTTAAAATATCTGTTGAAACGCAATTTTAATACAACAATAAATAATCGAAACATTTCACACATCAATACATAAGACGTCACTTAATGCGTAAAACATGATCAAATTCCTTTTGAAAAATTCGACGAATTGTACAAAACTTGAGCCATGCGTCATCTTCAGTCTGTATATGTTCATTTAGCACCAAATTGCCTTAATTAAACACTAAATACAAGCTAAGGGGCAATTGTATCGCTATCAAACTACACAAACAGGGAATGATGCGATATGATAATGTTAAAATATAAATTATAGTTATTAGTTAAATCGCTCCCATATTTCCTACATTTAGAAATTATACCTATAGTAACTTTCACACTCCTAAATGTCACAACGTTTTCCATTTTTATTAATTGCACGTGATAAATTATTGCAATAAATACTGTATTATTAATTGCACATAATAAATTGCAATAATAACTGTCCTCTGCATTCCACGTAACAAGTTATTGCTATAATAATTGTAGCATTAATGCACAATGTTTTTACAATAATAACAGTACTTGCTACATTTAAAAGACCATAACATTGTAGTAACTTTTAGTACCATATTTTTAATAGTGGTAATCGTAATTTAGTAGTTAAACAATGCATATTGTTCATATAAAACAGCTCATATGCAACTACAATAATTTTGTTACTTTAAAAACGACATTCTTTAAAATTGTATAATAATACCGCTTACGGGCATGCCTCAATCATTAATAACAGATCTAACAATTGTCAGTAATCCTAGCTAGTAACATTGCCTCTCAAATTATTTTAAATTATTACATAAATTCCTTTTAATATTTAACTGGTCTACATAAAACACCTTCCTTGTCACTATTGAAAGTTAATTTGTACAAAAATATTCTCCATCAAACGTCAGGTTTCTGCTGAAGACGGCGACGTTCGCCATTTTACCTGATCATTGTAATTAGCTATTCTTATCTTAACTTCTTATACAATACAGGATTTGGGTGTGAGAAAAAAGCAAGACTAAAATAGAAAGCATTTTCAACTACATACAAAAAATGTTTCAATAAAATCATCCATCAAAAATACTGCAAAATGAACAGATAATTAATAAATAAGTACATAATATGAAATATATCTCTTACTAAGTATGATTGATAAAATGGAAGATCAGTTAAATTAAGGATACTGGAATCAAGAAATATTAAACATTCCAAACAAGTATTTTATAAAATACATTTTGTATAAAATGGACTTTTTTTTAATCGACTTACAAAACCTACTGCGTCTTTGAATGTTATATAAAACATACGTTGGCCGAATTAATTAACAAAACTGTTCACATTTCATGTGCCGCTACCATTCATTCAAAAATTTTTGAAGCACACATTTTTGGGGGACGAGCTGCTTGCGTCCGTAGGTAGTTACTTCGATGAGAATACCCTACACGTGTCCCCTGGGTAGTGCTAAACGAGCAGCAACTCCGGTGGTAGGCCTGAACATCGGCTGCCGGCTTTCGGTTACCACCCATCCGACAAAGGCTTGCCGCCAAGCGATTCTTCGTGTTTCGGCATGATGTCTGATGAAGCCTTATGGGGGATGGGTCTGAACAGTTGCATTGTGTTGAGACGACCGGTTGTGACGTGTTGGTTCGTAGCTGTGCTGGGAGCTTAGTTATGGAGGGCAGCGGGATCCGAAGCACGGTGCACCGCTGGCCGACCGTAGTCAGTAGGGGGCCCAAGTAGCGAGAAAGCCACCCGCGAAAGGCTGCCCCGCCAACTGCGAAAAATCCCGGGGTGGCTCCATCATGCCGGTTGGCGACCGGAAGAGGGGACCTGATGGCGAACTCAGGGGGGGTTCGGGCGTCCCCGCGGTCTCCAAGCTAAGGCCCCAATAGTGCAGCGCCACTGACTTGACCACTTGGTTGCCTTCACGATGCCTCGTTCAACTGCCATCCTCCATCCTATTCACTTCATAAAACTAAAACCCATGAGAAAGAGTAAGAAGAATTTGTTTACACAGCGGCTGCACTTCCCCTCATTTAAAGTGCACCTTACGAACATTCGGGGTCTGCACTCTAACCTCACCTCAGTCCACCACCATCTAGAGACTGCACAGCCGCACTTACTCTTCCTAACGGAGACGCAGATCGGTTGTCCGTCCAGCGTGGCGTACCTCGACTACCGCGGTTACACTATTGAGCACAACTTCCAACCTCGTGCCGGAGTCTGTGTGTACGCCCGCAATGACATCTGTTGTCAGCGTCTGCGTTACCTTGAAGACACCTCCTTTTCTACAATTTGGGTTTTAGTAGACACAGGAATGGACAAGATCATCTACTCTTGTGTCTATCGTTCGCACAAAGGTGACCAGGAGACAACTCGGTTATTTGAACACCTCAGTGTTGCAGCTGATGAGGCCATTCGACGGCACCCTACTGCTCAACTGGTCTTTCTGGGGGACTTTAACGCATGTCACCAGGACTGGTTGTTCCCATACCAGAGGACCGACCATGCTGGGAGAGAAACATGGAAGTTCGCCATGTCGCTTGGTCTCTCCCAACTGGTAAAGCAAGCGACTAGAGTGCCTGATATTGTTGGTCACACAGCTAATTGCCTGGACCTTCTGCTGACAACCGATCCAGACAGATATGATGTGGAGGTCTCGTCTCCATTAGGTAGCTCCGATCACTGTCTGGTGAAATCTGTATCGACTTACTCCCCTCCTGAGACCGAATCCCACGGTAAACGGCGAGTTTGGCATTACAGGTCGGCAGATTGGGATGAGATGCGGCATTTCTTTGCGTCTTATCCTTGGCGGCGAGTATGCTTCTCTTCTGAAGATCCGTCGAGCTGCGCGGATGCTATAGCCGATGTGGTACATCAAGCGATGGAATACTTCATCCCCTTCTCTGACGTACCCACCGGTGGCAAAGCTCACCCTTGGTTCAACGCCGAATGCGCTCAGGCTGAGAAGCGCAAGCATTCAGCATACCTATCTTGGGTTGATGCTCGAGAACGCAAAGCTCCGGATATCAGCATCAAGAAGAAAGCCTTTAACCTCGCGGCCAAGTCCTACAAAAAAGCCCTACAAAAGGTCAACCTCAATCGCATTCAACGCATTGGCGCAAAGCTGTCTGACCAGCCATCTGGCAGTAGAGCTTTTTGGTCTCTCGCCAAAGCGGTTGAGACTAACTTTTGTCGGGCTGCACTGCCTCCGCTGGTAAAACCAGACGGCTCTCTGGCTCACAGGGCTAAGGAGAAAGCGGATTTGTTCGCTTCTCTGTTCGCCGAAAATTCGCGTCTAGATGCTGGTAATAACGTACCACCTAACCTACCCCACTGCGGTACCTACATGCCGGAGGTCCGCATTACCAACAAGGAGGTTCATAAAACCTTGCGAGGTCTAGACGTGAAAAAAGCCAGTGGACCTGATGGTATACCAGCGATAGTACTAAAGGCATGTGCACCTGAGTTGTCTCCTGTGTTGACACGTCTGTTCCGCCTCTCTTTCGCAACGGGTATAGTCCCCAAATCCTGGAAGCTTGCGAATGTGCAACCCGTGCCTAAAAAGGGCAGCCGCACCGACCCCAACAACTACCGTCCGATTTCAATAACCTCCATATTCTGCAAGATTATGGAGCGTATATTGAACTCGCGTCTCATGGCATACCTAGAACATAATGACCTTCTCAGTGACCGGCAGTACGGATTCCGCCGAAACCGGTCAACTGGAGACCTTCTAGCGTATGCCACTCATATATGGGGCGAGGCCCTCGAAAAAAACGGGGAGGCGCTTGCCGTCTCTCTCGATGTCTCGAAGGCCTTTGACAGGGTCTGGCACGCTAGCCTTTTAAGTAAGCTTCCAGCTTATGGTGTTTCCACTGGCCTTATCGCTTGGGTAAAGGACTTTCTGAGTGAACGGTCTCTCCGAGTCGTCGTAGATGGGTGTTCTTCTTTGCCGATGACGACAAATGCCGGAGTTCCTCAGGGTTCTGTTCTCTCCGCTACTCTATTCCTGCTGCATATTAATGATCTGCTCATGCCCGGTAT
>DWPQ01000851.1:0-14204 GCA_018251795.1 Perichares adela | reverse complement strand
TCAGAGTGGCTAAATTATGTGTATAGTGATAAATTATATATAAGTGCAGTAAATATAAAAATCAAAAAATCGATTATTCCCATGTGCCCACGTAAGTACTGTCAAAGTATAGCAGTTGAATGCAAATTTGAATCCAGTTCTTCTGTTTAAAGCATTAATTACACTATCGCAGTTTATATTATATAAATTATTTTAAGGTTCTTTTTTTTCACAAATTTTACTTTCCACCTTGAAACCGCGCCTACATTACTTTACTTGACAAATGTTACAAAGTATTTGTATCAAAAAAGTGTTACGAAATATTTTGAAAAATAGAACGACTTTTCTATTAACATCTTATACTTTTATAAACATGGCATGTTACTTAAAGGTAAAAAGCAAACTACATTTATTATACTACGATTTCATTAACATTTATGGACACAGTAAATTGATTATTTATTATTCGGAGATCATATTTTGGTAGGAACACGTAATCAGGTACACCTCTTGGTATATTTGAATATTAATATGACATCGTACATCAGTCCGATGCTGGTTTATTCTGTAACGATAACTCTGAATACATTATTTTATATGACGCACAATGGGTGTTGTTTTTTTATATAATGTGGTACGACTTTTGATCATCGGTTTCTGTTTAAAGTATCTATAATATTCTTAGATATCATCTAAGGTGTAGGTGTAGATCTGGTAATTATAAAATTATTTGAAATAAATTATAGTATCATAAATAAATACAATTCTATATTGTAAACTATATATATAATAGTTTTAACGAAATATTTAAATATAAAAATTTTAATCTCATGAAAGGTTTTAATATAAAATAAAAATTAATAGTATTTCAAAAATTAAACACGTAGATTATTTTTACGAATGCTTACTTTGATTTACTTGAATAAATTAACGACATAATACAAATTGTAAAAAGATACAAGTCAAGTAGTGTTAATGCATTGGATCCTCGGGTTCGAATCCTGCATCTTTAATTTCAAAACTCGAAAACACTGTATGTAATTGAATTATTATCACATTCTTCTGCTGTGAAATACTACAAAGGCTTGTTTAATTAATGGCTATTAAAATTCATCGCATGGAATTCGCATTCTGAATTTTACAAGCTATTGTTTTCATGCAAATAATAAAATTGTTTTAAGCTCTTTGGAATTTTCGCTGAATGGTAGAGTCGTTGAATTACAAAAAGTGCTTGTATTGTTCAGTTTTGATTATGAATTTATGACAGCTCGTTGTATGTAGATATGTTGGACTAATTACGAATGTAAATGTAAAAAAATGTTATTTGAATACAACGACCATGTTATTAAAGTTCTTGATGACCCTTAAATTTAACTCACTACATTGTGAAGTTACAATGCGTTGAAATGATACTTTTATGAACCTATAGAAATATTAGGGTCTTCAAATGACTGTTTTAAAAATATTTTGCCGATCAAACACTAAACACGGTTTAAAAAGATAGATATTATTGTTATTATTCGCATAATTTCCGCTACTCTTAAAATCCGTCTTCCGCTAATGTTCACACAAAACGCAATATAATGTTATTATATAAACAGGTTACTGAGTGATTAACGATCTAATCTCCATATCTCATCCATACCATAGATTTATTAGTGACATTTAAATAACGTCACTGTCAGTAAGACAAGTATAGTTTTTATATATCTCAAATCACTGCCCACACTTGATGACTCAGGTAAGTCAATGGTGAACCTAGTTAAGTGTCACCAACATTACGGCACGGATCAAAAACATGATAAGGTCACGTTAATTTACGTCGTAGCTTCTAATTACATTGTTTCTAATTATAAGTATATTTTTTGAAAATTTATTAATACCACTCATTCGTACTGACCGACTAGTAGGTCAGTATCAAAGCCAGCAGGAGTACTGCGGCCATGCGTGTATCCGTTTGGCGTATAGTTCTTGTTTAATCGTCATGATCAAAAACATAGATATACATATATCGTGCGAAACTAAAATACATATCTTCCAAGATTATAACAACCATAAGGACTAATACTAATATGTGAAAAAAATAGTACGGGGTAATTTTCATACCGACGAAATGTTTACGTTCAATATTTTGATGGCGGCAAATCGAAACAAACTGTTAACTAATAACACCTAACGGTGATGGTGACTATCACTTTATGCACTCATTTTTGCAGATCATGACACGTTCTAACGGTATCTCATCCTGCGCGACCGATAAATCACTGCTCTCGTAAACGGAACACGATACACGGTATTTCTCGTAAATACATTTACGATTAAAGAACCTTAGTAAGTATGGTACCCAAATTCATCTTCATCGTGACAATGTATGAAGAGATGGTTTAAGGGATAGAGAAAATATACTAGAGTGAGCCAGCCAGCCTAAATTATGTCCATCTAAAAATAAGAGAGAGGAAACCCAGTTTATTTGCCTTTTTTTACGCGTATTAGACAGAGACAAGTTTGTCTTCCCTCTCTTTCTATTAGATGGACAGTAGTATTCAGATTGAGGTCTATGGCTTGCCTACTCTATTAAAACAACTCTATGGTATAAGGCCTCAGTTCAAAAACTTTTCTCAAAAATATATCACATCTTATGGCTAAATTATTCCTTATTTTAGGTTTATTAAAATGTTTATATTGCTTACAATAATGCTAATCCTACTGCACAATCATTTATAAACAAAAAATATCACACAGAACTTAAACAGCGAAGTCAAAGGTCGCTTACTCCGAAAAAACGCGCGAACTACAAATGTGATTTCTTTTTGTGGTAATCACATTATTCTTTTACAAAGTGGTTATAGTGCGATGCAGATAATTAATACCAACGATGAATCTTAGTCGCTAAATTAATAGGAGCCCAAAATGTTTGCTATTTGTATATCCATTGTATTAGCAACGTGTGGGAGTCTAGGAATTAGTTTAAACTAATATTTATATCACAAAAAGTCAGAATAAATAGATCGAAATCTAAGGTAACTGTATAGACTAGTAAGCGCCCAGTTGTGGAATTTAGACAGTAATTTATTCAATTTTTAAACTTGAATGTTCTTAATAGAATTTAATTAAAAAACGAGAACATTTGAAATCACGTAAAGTTCATAGCTTAAACCTGATGTGTAATTTAAAATTCTTGACCAACATTCCTACTTTGTGATTGTCTCACCACAGACTTATGACTTATATATATTTGTCATTAACAGTAGGAACTTAATTGAAACAAAAAAAACATATATACAAATAAGTTTATGTAGTCCTTCTACAAACTTTGGCTAAATCAAATCTTAAACTCCTACGAGTGCACAATAAGCTTAGTATTAAGTATTCTCCTCACGTATTTAGATTTGAGGTATCCACTACATACCTATTGTTTTTATTTTATAACCACTTTATTGAACCCAAACTAAAAATGTCCAAGGGCTGTAATTGTCTTGTGGCAACTGCACATATTGTTACTCATAACATCAAACATTTCTATTCTGCAAATATTGTGTTACATTTTGTAAACAAATGTATTTTAAGAGCATTAAATAGCCATAAAGAGTTATGTTTCTTGAACACGAAGCAAGGTAAGGTACACGACGAATACCTAGCAACAACTTGTAAGTTGTACCACGCATGAAGGCCATCGACCTTTAGGTAATGAAATTTCAATAGCGCACAAGTGTGGGATATTTGTCCGCAATGTGACATGTCGATGCGTCAAACGGAAGACCGTTGTCTTGGCACATGTTGGCTCTCTTGACCGTGCCCTCGACAATAGGGTTCAGCCTTTCAATTACACGTCAAATTCGACTTGGAATTAACAGCTGATAAAAATACTTAACCTAATTTAAAGAGACGTGATTCACAATACACAAGGTTCGTTTTGGTCTGTTTATAGACGTAATTTTTAACTTACAGAGATAATTTTAACTATTTTAGTTAAAGTTTGTATGTCTTTAGTTAGGTATACTGGGAATTGCTCTAAAGATATACCGTAGGTGTCTCTATTTAAAAAAAAAAATGCGTTGCAACATTCCTTTTAGGAAAAACACATTTAATATGTGATTTTTGGTCTTTATAATTTGTAATATATACTAAAACAATTTATCGTCTTTATATCAATAACATATTTTGATTTTATGATTTGATTTATGAGTTCACCATCGATGTTACTGCCTGATTAAGCGTTGGAATTATGGCAATCACATTCATCAAAAGAAAATGCTTTCTGAGAGGAGACACAGAATCGAAGATGAAAAAGAGTGAATAGGATTTGACAATTAAATAATTAAATAAATATAAAAAACGCAATAGGGGAAAACATAATAAGTAGAATAGTTTAAAATGGCCTATCCTAATCTGGCTTACAATGTTGGCTTGACATCGCATTTATTTCCTAACATAACTAGAACTCTGCGACAATCTTTAAATACATACAGGATAGTAGTGATTTAGTTGTAAGTGGGTTACAGTGGGCGCATTACATCAACTGAATTAATAATACGTTTAACTACTAAATTTTCGTCTCATTACATTTTATTTCCATTCCAAGTCCACCTACGACATTAAATTCGCAAATGAATGGCAATTACGTATTCTAAGCACACGCCAGTTTGCATACCAATGACATAAGACTCCCCAAATAGTCGAATGATTGCATCTTAATAGGGCCGACCCCTCAATTGATTGGGAAAATGAATTGGATTGATCGTCGTTTCACCGAAGGGGTTCGGTGATTCATCTGAAAGGCTTCGCTACATTGTATTATGAATTAAGTTGATTGTTATGTGTTATACAGCATGATGAATTTAATTTTATATAATCATTTCAGAAAATTGATTTGTCCGCTATCAAGTGTCGCGGCAGCAACGCGCTGGCAAGTAGCAGGTACGATACGAGTATGACAGCGCAAAGGACGAGACACTATGCATTACGTTGAAATGCCTGCTGACTTTTTCATTATAAATACATTGAAAAACATAAATGCTTAATTGACTATGATTATATTAAAATTTATAGATTAAATTACACGTAAGACGGTAAGAACCTTTTACATCACACGTAAAACTGAACGACGTAAAAAAATTTTGATCGAGTAACCTCCATACATTCAATTTCCGAAAAGACTTTTTATTATCTGTATCTGGGAATACTTAGTAAGGTATTTAAAAGTCAATTTGAATCTGGTAATAGTGAACGATTTAAAAGTCAAAATGCAATTGGGCGCGTCTGTGGAGTGGAGGTTGCGACAGTGACAATGGCAAGTTTTTTCTCAATTCACCTTACATCGCCTTATGGGGCGAGGGTAACGCTATGCCCTTATACGGTCGTATCGAGTCGGATGGTGGACACACGGCTGACGAGATTATCCAGCTTTTTGACATAATTTTTATATAATCTGTAAATTTAATTTATTTAGAAATAATTTTCTCGTGAATTTTATGAGAGTGGGTGAATAAAAAGTTCTTACCGCCACTAAAACGTATCAACCAAGACAACAGCGTTATTAAACTGTGAAATATATGACGATTTGTGTTTATGTCGATAACCAAGAACAAGTCGACAAGCCACCTAATTAATGTCTGTGACACCAAAGGCATCCCGAAATTTCAATTCTGAATGACAGATTACGTGTTTGCCCATGGCGTTCGAGATAGGTTATTATGTTTTTATATTTAATATCTAATAATGCTGTAAAAATCCATAACTTGTCAGATAATTAAGATTAGTATCCGTTTAAAAAAGGATCGCCAATACCCATTACGTTGTCAATTGTTCACGTCAGTATGACACGTGAGCCAAATAGACCAACATATGGGCAGCTAATCCCTGGTATCAAAGGATAAGTATTCCATGAACGCGATCCATCACACCATATTTAGTGTACAAATGATTTAATACAGCTCTGGGCCAGCCAAGTGTAAATGTTTACATATTTATAGATGATTTGCACTTCCTTAAGGCACGTGTGTTTCCACACTTACACGCATCGATGCCTACGAGCAATGTGGTAAACTACCATTTATGTTGACGCTATTAATGGTGTTTACTTTTCTGCTAGTAAGGCTACTATGGCGGTCGGCTTTTAATTACGATCATAAATATATCCACTTTATTTCATGAAGGAAGCAATGACAAGGTGACGTTGTTGAGGTAAGATATTTTCGATAACTTTGAGGAATCTGTAGATGCTTTTGATGCTTTTTAATATTTACGCCTTATATTTATTCTTGTAATTTTTTGGAAAAATTCAGAAAGGTACCCCACATCTCTCTAGAGAGATTCAGGGTTATATAAGATTTTTGCCCACTAAAACCCCCTAGGCAATCATCCAGAGCATACTAAGAGACTTTAGGAATTAATTTGGACGCTTTGTTGCCTTTCATGCATTGCCCAATTTGTTGGTTCTGGGAGCTAGAAAGCTTCCCTGCAATCTTTGTAAAGCCACACCTTGTCATGTCGGGGGAGTGAACCACCTAATGAGCGAAAAGTCCCAGGGATGATTTTCACAAATAATGCTTTATGGTCTATATGCGAGCAATACTCACCAGCACGGAAGACCTCGCCGCAGCCATCGCAGCGGCTCGCGAACTGCGCGTCGTAGCAGTTGCCGCAGTAGATCTTGTCGAGCTTGGAGCCGAACTGCTTATCCACCAGTGACACGCGACACTTGGCGCACAAGAAGCAAGCCTCGTGCCAGTGCTTATCCTTGTACGACAGATCCTGGGAAAGAAATTTAAAAACATTAATATACGCCTACATATTGGCACTAGCATCCCCTAAGTTGGAAGTGGTACTGGCAGATATTATGGTCAGCCAAAACCCGAGAACGAACACTAAGTCTAAGTAAGTCTAAGTAAAGACTGCCGAATGAAGGGTATGAAGTTGTTAAGGACCAACTAGGACAGTCGTATTATATGTAACAATGAAGCGCTCATAATCTTACCGGCCCAATTTAGTACTTTCCAAGAATCTGTTTGGTCACTAATTCTCCAAGCAACGCTGCGTGAGACTAACGGGCCTTCAGATTTCTGACGCTTCTCTTTCGGGACGTCTGCAATTTACTGTAGCTTTCTCATCGGATCATGCTGGGCTTGATCGTTTATACTACAATAATTTTCATTCTTTAACAATTCATAACTCGCACAAAAAAGATCACTGGTTTTTTATATGTCAAGAAATTGTGTACAGCGGAACGATAAAAGGTCTAAGATACCAAATTAATGTAGTGAGAGCAAGCCCAACTGGGTTAAAAGTTCAAATTCATTTACTCTATGAATCCAAAGGAATAGTGCAAATTCGCTGGCGCTACGTTCCCCCGTGAGGCATGAACAGCAGTCTCGATTGTTATCATTAGGCATCGTTAAGGCTTTTCGTAGGCTCGTAGGGTATCGAGTCTAAGAACACCTGATTCAGTATTTGTCATTAATTCCACAAGCGCAGCGGTAGAAACAGCGTAGTATTATGTTATTATCGTTATCAAGGAAAGGAATTAGTGTCCAGTAGAATACCGCTTGTGAGTTGTATCTGAGATATGTCGAAATACGAAGAAGTATAAAGTATTTAAATGCTTATAATTATAACTTGGGAGGCAATTTATGAACACCAGATATTCTGTTGTTGTTCGAAATAATTCTAACAATGATTAAAATTTTACAAGGAAAATAATATAATATTATTTCATGGCCCAAATGACTTTGACCTGTGACTAATTCGTAGCAAGATTAATGAAGTCATCATCGACGGTGTGACAGCCATCATTCTAACTTCAACAAGCGTTGCGAACTTTTGCATACTCATTGGTAGACGAATGTTGTCCCACTACCAAAAAAACCTCAGAAGGGGCGCACTTATAATGCTCGCATCCCCTATTTTCGAAAAGGGTTTACCATCCCTTTGCTAATTTAAGTTCTTGTGTCTGAGCATTCCAAGCTCGAATCTCTGTCCGCCTGAAGCTATAAAGGCCGCTAAGACTAACAACAAAATGTCTATAAGAACCAACTACTAGGAGATAATTATTTTCTCATCTGCATAATTAAATCATGTTCGTTTACCAAGTACGTCGATCACATGTTACATATGAGCTTGGTGGAAATTCCCATCATTGAGAGACAACAGTCTAAACGTTGGATGTGGGTGTTGAAGGCAATTATTAATAGATCTTGTCGGTTCGTGTAGATCACTTGGTCATTGTTGAATATCTTGGTAAATCATTGTCAATGTCGAAAATTACTTTGTTTTCTGTTTCCGGTATCCTTATTAGTGTGTATTGTAGGCGTTCTATATGCTATGAATTGAGTTGTATTTTCAAGTAAAAAAACTCGTGTTGTGTGGGATCAATATTGACCTTAACACATCTAACAGGGGCAATGATCTCTCTTAATGAGGAGGCACCATAATACCATACAGGACGAGGATCGGAAATTCTTATACCGCCCGAAGGAGTCGGCCGAGGCTTAACTACTAGTTACCGATTTAAACAGAGACCTACTGCTTAACCTGGTTTCGAAGTACTAGCAGCGAAATATCTAACTCTCTTTCAGCGTTGGTTAAATCGGTCGATCACTTACGATTGACGTAAGCAATTTGAGAATGAAATGGCAGAATGTTTTTTTGTTGCGTATTTGAAATACGTGATGTCAGTATGTGGATAGTGGCGAAATCATCGGGTATTTCAGTTTTTAAAAGGGTTATGGAAACATCTAATTAGTTGCAGATGAAACATCTGATCGTTTGCAAGGTCGAAAGTCATAATAATTCGAGAAGCAAATATGTCCCGTATATCCCTAACCTAACATAGTTAGAGTAACCTATCGCGACCGCCTTTCGTTTCAAAATAAAGCTCCCCTCATTCTACGTTCTATTCTTGGCAACACGGCGAGAGCGTTTGAGAACTCACGTTTAAATCTAAATGTCGTAATGTCAATAAAATATTATGTTTATTTTGGACGCTTACGAAATACTTATGTGGATAGAGACGAATCGTATTAATCTTAAAAGAATCACCGAATAAATCCACCGCGCTTCATGAAGGTCACAAGAACGTAAACATGAGAATAATACTGTTTCCGACCCAAAAATACATCCATGTGACTTGTTTTAATGGTAATGTTTTTAGGTTGCATCAGTCTTTAAAGTCTCGTTAGCATTACCACGTAAACAATTTCAAAATAACATACATCCTACGTACTTTTGAATATAAACAAAGTTTAGAATATATGTTCTAGCAACATAATATATTTTGAAAAATAACACTTCTGTAAACAAGTATTGTAATAATGTAACAAAAGGTGATTGTTTTAGTTTGGGTACGTAAACTAACGAGTACATTTTGCGAGAGCAACGAAGATTCGCTTAAAACGAGATTATGTGTTTGAGCAATTGTACGATATTTTCCGGTATTGGACTGACAGGAGAAATCATTCGTCGGTTGTTGAGATAAATGTAGTGTTTGACGTAGCCACGTATTCACTTTATGTTGGGTTGGCAGCGTTCGCCTGGGGCCGTGTGCAGATAGGTGCGCCTCAAGAATCTGGGGCGACTGGAGTGACAAAACTAAATTTGATCGGTGTAACAAAGCAAAGCAATGCCACTGACTAGAATCTATTCTCATCGGGTATAATGCCACCGGAATAGGGTTAACGACTAACAATTCAGTTAACATTAACTCTTGAAACACTGGAGATATAGTTTGCAACATATATTATCACATTTTGGCAAGCGATCAAAGCAGCTCCTTTTCTGCTAGTCGTTGCGCGTCGGTTGAAAATTTATTTTTGCTTTCAAGACACAAGTTTATTATTAATCACTGAGATTGAGACAATAGGTACATAATACGCCGAAGATGAAAACGTTTTTCGGCTATGTTTTAGGCTGTTAACTATTGTCAAACTTATTCAAACATGTCATAATTTTCCTTTTAATAAGTTAGTGTTTGACTAAATTTCCACCTGATGAAGAGGTAATCCGGGATGATAAAGCTCCATAACATACTAAAAAAGCCAATTCTCTCTCGAATATTGTCTTCTCGCTCAATTGAAATGAGGAATATTGGCTTGAAATTTGAAACGTCTAAAGTAATCAAGAAAATAAAGGAAAAACTGTAACAAATTTTAAACAAGCAAAAGATATTCAAAATAATAACCTTAGAGTCGATGCCGATGATCTTGTTGCACTCCTCACAGCCGTTGGCGAAAACGCTCTCGTAGCACTTGATGCAGTAGGGGTGTTCATCCCTAAGCACGTACCGCTGGCCGGTGAGCGACTCATCGCATTGCCAGCAGCAGAAGTGCCCGCTGTGCCAGTCCTTGTTCATCGCCTTGGTGTATTCGCCGCTAAAAATAAGCTGCAACCAAAACAATCACTTGAATTGTATGTGAAGATATCAATAATTTGGACATTTACAGATGTTATGAATGAAAATTCACTAATACAGTGTCAGCCATGATGAAATCTGATACTATAAGAGGTCAAGTTAGACCATAAAAACTATGATTGGTGAGAATTTCACTTAAATGTATTAAGTCTACAAGTTCAGTGTTAATCGTGCCCAAAAAGTTTTTGCATTTTTATAGTTTTAGTGAAATTTAAATTTTATGACATAAACGATTAAGGTAATTTCAATAAATACCTTAAATTAGGTCGGGTATGTGAGGGTGGCCAAGTAACGCTTATCATATTAGTTTATTTGTATGTATACATGAAACATGTCACTAAAGCTCGAACGCGATCGGTAATCGACAATCGGCTGTCACAGACACTAGCGTCACATTTCACTACACGAGGGTCAAGGGATGGCCACCACTACACATACCCATCATCATTGGAGGTGGTCGTGTTGGTCTGTTCGACTTCCGTGACGGTGACCTCACCATCCTTAGACTCCCTACGCTTGGAGGTCTTCTTGACCTTCCTGGTCTTTCGTTCCGTGGTGGTGTATTGGACTTGTACGTCGACGTCGGCCATGGCAGAAGTCGGGGCTGCCAGATTTATAAAGGAAGCGATATCACCGAACGCGGTCGCGACCCGAATTCGAATGGCGAGCACCGGTGGCTGAATTGCAGGAATTATTCCAGAATGTTTAGCGGCGCACGCCGGTGGGGGGAGTTCGGGATTTAATTTTGGATGGGTGACGGAGAGGGCAGGTGCGCGGGCGGCGTTTCCGAGCGTCGGGAGAATCGAGCGTTTCCCTCGCTAACTCCGCGATCGGTTATCTCTTCGGCTGCCGACTTTTGAGGAGATCCGAACCGGCAGTGCTTATGAAATGTAGGCCGTATCGCTTCAGTTATGAATATTGCAGCGGTGTTTAACTCCGTCTTATCATTTGGCCGCGATTCAGCCAACGTTAAAATACAATTGTAATTGGCTAACGAATAGTGATTTACGATTGATGCTTTAATCGGAATTTCTATATCCAACGCCATGTTTTATACTTCCTTTTAGTACTGTATATTTAATACAGTATTGTATGTTACAGATACCAAGGTTTAAAAATTATGATTACTTGTTAACTTTGTAATGGTAAATTGAAATCCAAATAATCCCGACAGGTATTTACGAAGTAATCAATTATTATTTAGAGACATTAGGGAAAATCTATTGAACATTCTTTTCATATCAGTTGAAGGACTTGTTTTAGAGAACAAGTCATATATACTCTTCTGTTATCTTACTAGTGGTTTATTTAGTTAATGTGGAAGGTATGTCCTGTTGTGTCCTGATTTATTATCTAAATGCTTTGCATTTGATGTACAATAATTTGTTGCATACCGTCTACCCGTCTGCCGGAGTCGATACAAAAAAATCTATTTCAAAATATACGATGCTCGGAAAATGTAAAAGGGAAATACAAAAACAAACATATCTTCAAAGATGTTTGTTTTAGATTCATTGAAAGCATTGTAGAAGAGTCCAGGAGTAGACTCAGATATCATATGTAATTCATGTATTTTTAAATGTATAGATATGAATGTAATGGAAGAATCCATTAAAATTTGTTTACATATTTCTGTAACACTGAATAAATGTAATGTTGAAACCGTAATTCTTGCGTCAGTATGAAAAAGGATACACCGAAATACATTTTAAACATTTAAAAAATAATAAAATGATATTCGAGAGCATCCTTGATCGTATGCACTAAAAATAAGCGTTAGATAAGCAGTCGTTAGATTTTGACGGAAGAAACATTTCGATATTTTAATGCATCCGGTTGGGATGACACAAGTGTTGTGTGTAATTTTTTTGTGTTTACGCAAATACATCGCAGCCTTCACAATATGTCTAGACGTGTTCTAAGCCGGTCGATGTCTTAGAAGACCTTGCACCAAGGTCTTGGTCAGTGAGAGCTTCATTCATTGGTTTATTTTTAAATGATTTCGCTTACGTTTGTAAAGTTCTGCGTAAGACGTCGATAGGGAACACCTGTCCGTGGGCTGGGCGCTATAATTGATCTACTAACACTTATAATGGTACTTATGATTCACGCTGAAATATTTTCAACAAACTTTACATTGTTGAGAAATATCCCTGTATCTTCCAACACTAGAATAATCTCTCTAGTATTCTATTAATCAAAGGCAACCAGGGTGTCACTTCACACAGCACTTTAAATACTGAACTTTATAAGAAAATAACTGTCCAAAGATTGTAATAAACACCAATGAAATAATTCGTAATGTAAACTCCTATTCTAATAATAAATTCGGAAATTCACCACAGACCAAAATTCTGTCTAAACTTGGTCATGGTAAACACGACTCTCTGCTTAAAAGGGCTTAAGAACAAATACAATATTTACCTTAGTGTTTAATGCTAATAACGTGAGCAAATCGGATTGATTCTAAAAATAGTTGTACAATGTTGCTCGTCACTCACTGTACTAATTAGTCAATCATCGTCAAGAATGAGTTCAGCAAAATTACTGTTTGCTAATGGCTCTATATGTATCTCTGGTAAAATTTGGTGGAAACAATTATTAAATTTCCAAAGTATATCTATTATATCGCAGTTCTTGCAAATTTAACATTTTATTATATATATGTGTGTGTGTTAAATGCAAGAACTATATATATGTATATACTAGCTCACCTCACCAAGTCTGTTTCGCCATATAAAAGTTGGTATAAAAAATTGTGGTTGGTGATAGAAAATTGGGGATTGTATGTATTTTTTGATGCCGCATTATAAATAAAATGTCTACAATATAAAATATGTGTAGTAAACATTTTGGTATTAAAAAACAGTGGTTGGTGATAGAAGGGTGAACATTAAGGGATTCTATGTATTTTTAATGCCACATCATAAAAAAAATGTTTTGTCAAAAAAATTAAATGTTTGGAGTGGACCAACCTCATCACTTAGGGATAAGAAAAATACATTAAAACCTTCCTCATCAATCATTATATCTATTAATGAAAAATGCTTTAAAATCCTTTGAATAGTTTAAAAGATCTGAGTTAACAGATAGTGGAAGCGACTTCAATTTATATTATGTCATCCATCCATCCATCAGCCCTTTAAGGTCCACTGCTGGACATAGGCCACCCCTAACTTATAGTATGTAAAGAAGGAAAATTGTGTGTGCAGCCGTTATTAAAAAATATAATAATAATTAAAGTAAGCACTTCCACACTTCCATTCTCACTTAATAATAATAATATATAACGTTGGCTTGAGTTTTGAATCGCAAGCACTTATAAATGAGCACGAACATCCAAGATGCGAAAACAAACATTAATCTATCGCAAAAATATCTGTCTTGCTCGGAAACGAACCTTGAACCTTTGTCGGCATGGTCACTTCCAAGCAGGGTCTGAGTTGGTAATCACTGCATGTAATTGGTTCAAGATTACAATGCGACAGAGGTTAATAGGAATATTGAATAGTAAGTACATCGGACTAATTGCTTGTTAATAAATCCATTAGCACACTTTTAATCAGCTGTCAAAACATAATAGCTTCGTGGATGGATGAACTCGTGCTCTATGGTAATAACTACATCCAAGACATGTTTTATGGACTAATCCAGATGATCCAGGGAATCTTAATTCCCGCATTTTGATTTCTAAGAACTTTATTTCTATGTTTCAACCAACCTTCCGTATTTGGTAAAAAATTGCCAATACCTCGCATGTGTAGCGCATTTAATACATTGCTCACAAACGAACCTAAAGATATTTTCTCCCTTAAACTCT
>DWPQ01000850.1:0-14210 GCA_018251795.1 Perichares adela | reverse complement strand
TCTATTGATGAGATATTTGTCGATACCAATAACGTTATGCGACATCGAACAGTTTTATTCGTAACGACAACAATTTAATAACCACTCGCACTCTTAACAGAATCACTTTTATTTATTTACTAGCTGTTCCCGCGGCTTCGTCCGCGTGGAAAGCTCCCAGCAGGCGAAATGTTTTAACATTAATGGTTATATTTCAGTCAATTGACATTAAATCGTAATGCACTATTGCCTATAACCTTCTCAAAGTATTGCACTACCTTTTAGTAAAAACCGTACAAAATTTGATGAGTAGATTTTGAGAAAAAGGGGCACATACATGAGGGGACTTTGTTTTATAATAAGTATAGATTTTCTTATTAATAAGTTATTCCTTGGCTACGATCCCACCTGATGATAAGTAATGACGCCTGTCTGTCTATCACGCGCTTGAGTTTAGCTACACATATAGTTTGGTGACAATACTGAATTTTTAGAATTTATCTTGAAGTTCAATGAGTTTTTTTAATAGCCGAGTGCATTATTCGTATTATTATTAATTTGTACACCTGCATAGAGACTCAAATATAACCTGAACCTTAACTATTGTTTATAGGAAATCCTATAACTTGTATTCTAAGTTCTTAAATGTCAACAGGGAGTGGAATATATTTTTGATTTATAGTATTGAACTATTACCCCACGGGAGTCCGATACGGTCTGAACTAGTTTATTTCAATAGAGCAAACACTAGCAATTTTTTGTCGAGGCCATTATAATAGTAACCCTGAATAAACCCTCTCACTGTAGCAGAAGACCCGAGCCTAGCAAGTGGGACAATTATGGGCAGTGATGATGATGATTACAATTCTAAGACGACGTCAAAGGATTAACCTCTGACGTCGTAATCTTCAAACCTCTAAAATGTAGACTTTAATCTCCAAATAAATATCTTGAGTCATATCGTTAAAGTCTCAACACCGATGCGGCTAAAGAGCTGCAAAGTCCAATGGCCACCGTTATCGTGACATGGCGCGAGGTCAAGGCGCGTGAGTCGTTGGCATCGCACCAGATCACTTCAGTTGACAAGTGATTCAAATTCGATACACATTTCAAAACCATAACATTCGCAGAGGCCATTGACAAACGCATTCCGAGCGCGAAAACT
The DNA here is from genome assembly GCA_018251795.1 of Perichares adela. Taxonomy (NCBI): domain Eukaryota; kingdom Metazoa; phylum Arthropoda; class Insecta; order Lepidoptera; family Hesperiidae; genus Perichares; species Perichares adela. The sequence continues at coordinate 13,066 of DWPQ01000850.1, read as the reverse complement.
AACAAGTCATTACTGTAGCCAAATTGAACTAGATCACTGCCAATAACAGGCCAACCAAATATTATCTACTTCTTTATATACAAAAACCCTTATGTTTCACTCACTCAATCACTCTATTTCATCGACTTATAATGTCACTTTATAAATAAAATCTCACTCACTTCCGAAAAGCCTCGAAAGTTTTACGAGATGAATAAATTACGGAACAGTGTAAGAACGGGAAGTAAACAGAATGATATCACCGATTCTTGTTAATGGAAGTGGATATTTCAAGAGAGGCATTCCTTCAGCACTTCTGAGAAAACCGGAATCTTGGCGAGCACGGCGTTCACCTTGAGGACACGTGGCTGGAATCCTGGTTCTTGACTCATCCCTAACACTTGCACTGAAGCTTTGCAAACAGCGCGTTTGTCACGTGGAACCGTGTGTCAAACTATGGATAAACAAAACTTCTACAACTTGTTTAGGGTAAACAAAACTTGTTTACTGAGAAGAAGGTTCAGAATCGTTGAAAAGATAGGCTACATTAAAACTATCTATATTATAAACTTCTCTACGGAAACGCGGAGCGTGTGCAATTTTGATAAATATGTTTTTATGTCTTTACACATTCCAGATCCACGCATATAGTTACTTTCGATATGTTATATGAGTAATGTAAATCATTCGTTTTACTCGCGAAATGTTTTAGTTTTAGTTCTTAGCGTTACATATTGAATTCGTAACATTTAAATATAAAAACTCTCAAATACCAGTTTTAGGTAAATCCTCATTTGAAATTGCGTTACACGCTTGTGATAATTAAGGCGAGTTAAACACCTGAATCCTCCAAATAGGAAACGTTCATAATGAAACAAAACATGACAATAGACAAAACATAAAAAGTTCTAAATGTAACTTACTTTACTTTTCCGAGTATTTAGGAAATGAAAACATTCAAATGTAATCGAGAGAAGTCGACACTAAAAATAATAGAAAAACCCGCAGTTCTTGTCTGACTTTTTCATGATTCACGTGACAACCGCCGCGTGGAGTAAACAACCTCATTGTTTACAAAGTGTTAAGAGAAAATACAATTGAGTTAAAGAGGCGGTGATTACACGAATGAGAAAAAAATTGAGTGGACGCACCAACGCTACTTCAATCAGATTAGAAGGATCCGATCAGAAACACATTTGTACATATAACAAGGCAATAGTATAATACGATCGATCTTATAGTAATATATGCCTTATCCATCTAGTTTGGATAGATTTTCGAATGATGCTACATTTTTTTAAACTGCCTGACTTCCTTTTAATGATCATTTAAGTCTCGTGTTTTGGAAAAGATGTAACTTCATCTTTTGTTTTTCTAAGGACCCGTTTCATTTTTTTATTGTTTCATTTAACATGAACGATCTTAACAACTTGGGAACCGTTTGTTATGAATTACAGTGCATGAATACACAATTATTTACCCAAAGGTTACCTAGAATTTTACTTGCATCAATAAGGTCACACACGTTCGTTACTTCAAACGCAATGTTTGCTTTCAGTTTGAAGTCTTCCTAGGAGATAATCGAGCAATTAAACCGTTAAACATATTCGTATTGTCGTCCCACATGTGACGGCAATGGGCGATTTGATTCACGTTCAGTTAACTATTAAAGGTGCTCGGCGATATGCTCAAAGGCGAAGGTGAACGAGCCGAGGTGGACGCTTGAGGCGATGCCAATCGCTCGCGCCGAAATAACAACATAATGCACACGCGTACATACAACGGAACACAACGCCAAATACATCACGTACATACATTTGTACCATTGATATCTGTGCAAATAAATAAAATTAGGGTGTGTATTTGTAATATTCAAATAACCGTTTTTCAATAAATGCCTATACCTACCTATATAAACACGGTAGATATACATACCACTTTAACTTGTTTTTTTTTTTCAATTTTTGTGTCTGTCTGTCTGTTTTTCCGAAACTGCTAGCTTGTTTTTATCGTGACTTTCACTGGCAGATACCTGATGTAATAAGGAGTAAGTCACGCTACTTTTATTTTAGAATTTTTAAATTCCACGCAGACTAAGTCGCGGGCACAGTTAGTCTATATAAAAATACATTATATAGCCTAAGATGATTCCTTTTTTTGTGCCTATTCGATACGCGTTATTACGGGGTTGATCGTATCACTTTATAATCGAGATAGCCTGAAACTAACTTGGGAATTGGTTTAAGATTTATATCATAGAGATCAGTGGCCGGTGGTCTATTATATATTTATGACTCTTCTTTACACTTGTTATTAATGATGATACTATTTTAACTTCCGCATAAAGCAGGATGATAATTTATGTTTGTATCAATTCAAGATGTACTTAGATCCAAGGATCAGTTATTTTGACTCACCGGCCCGTATAATTGTAGGTAAGCTAGAATGTCGTAAAATATGAAACGACTCTACAAATAATAATTTATTTTGGGGTTATCCCGAGCGTATTTAAACTTAAACTTAAGATTCTATTAGAAGTAATTGTTTTAATGTTAGAGCAATTAGGTATTCACAATAATTAACAGACGACTAAAACGATATTGTAATATATTTGATTGCACGTGTCTTATTGTTACCGATATTCAAGTAGATTATAGCTAAGTACAATACTATCATAATTTTTCTTTGTATTACGTATAGTGAGGTATATACGACATTAATATTAATGTCGCTTAATTCTTTTACTTGTACAAAATAATACCAAAGACATCGGCGATGCGTTACCAGTCAAGAGTTTAGCTAGAAAGATGCTTATCACTAGCTCTCTGATATAATACTTGAATCAAATTAAAAAAATACAGTTTATTATGTCAGAAGAGTTTTAACATAAATAAGGAAGCAAGGGGAGTAAGGTATCTGGTAGAAATCGCTACCCTAGCGATAAGACCGCCTTTTGTGTATGTTATATGATGTTTGTTATACCTATTCCATTATGGTGTGCGCAATAAAGTATATTGTATTGTATTGTATTATATCTTAAATTATTAATTTGATTAAACTTAAAATGATGAATTAAACTAGTGCCTGCTTATTTAGGGCCTACTCATTCATTGTAGGGATTTTAGAAGCGATGGCGTTTTACTTTCGAAAAGTGTTTATAAAAATCTACTTCGAATTAATAAATTAAATTCGTTCGTTCACTAGGTGGTACAGAGTCTAACGTCATCAACAGGAGAAATCTGATGTCATATCTTCGTCTGTTATTCAGCAGGATGCACCAAGAGCAGAATAATTTGACTTGGGACTGATGAAAATTATCCCTCTAACTAACGTTGGAAATATTAGATTTACTAATAAAATTTTACAAAGCATCACGTACAATATTTAATGAAGAGATATTTTTAATGGACCTAAAAATAAAAATTAACTTGGCACAATTGTTCTCACTGTACTAGGCAAATGTACTGTACATACATACACATTCAGTTACAATTGCACGGCCAGCCATTTTGTATACACTTTTAGCTTACTATTAGCTAATATTGCGTCGACGAACTATTATTTGGCATTGCCTGCACTTCCGTCCTTACAATAACCTTCTATAACAAACGGCACAGATTTTTGAAGTGAATACTTCTTTAGGCGCGCTGAGCACTTTCTGGGTTAAAAATCTTTTTGTTTGAATTGTCATATTTTGAGGCGTATAAACCAAAATTCACGAAATTCCTACACCTTCGAGAACGGTATGAAGAACTCTCAGGTAAACAAATATTCCTTTGATATTTTCCTTCACCGAAGCAAGCGATAAGTGTATTCTTACGAGAAGAAAACCCGACTTCGCTCGGGTGAAATGTGGTATTTTCGGCATCATGTGTGTGTAATCCAGACAAAGTAGAACAAAAACACATAGCACACAGTATAACCTGGATTCGCTCAATGTTGACGGCAGGACGTTTCGTTTTACACATCATAGTTCTTTGTAATGTAACGCTTAAGTTAATCATCACGCAAGATGTCATCCAGTGTCAGTGACGTTTCGCTATATTAGTCAATATGGCAACTGCGATGTTTTTGTCAACGTCATTAGAATTTAACTAAATACTCGACTGTTGTCGACTCGAAAATTTTATTTTTTATGTTTTATTATTCAGGATAAGGTTGCGATCGAGTCTACCATACCCCGTGACGAAATTATTAATATAGATACGCTCATAACTTTGAAAAATTAAAGGATTTGAACCAGGTAAACTACAAATACTAACGTTAAAACCACTAGGCTTATTACTACTTGTATTATAAGTAAGTATTATTAAGACGCAATTCTAGTTTATTACCGCTCCACACGCTAATTACAGACAGTCTAACAAAAATGCTAATAAAAACAGTACAGCAATTTAATATATTTCTCCATTGAATAAAGACACCTGTCTCGTTATAATTCAGCTATTGTTATTGAACGCTTGATTGCGTGCGCGAGGTAATGGCATTATGTATATTTTACACACTACGTAATATATGTACGAAAGTATAATATATGTATTTGAATATGACGTTAGTATTTCTTCGGTCATCTATTCTTCACATACCGTGTAAGAACAAATGTCGAAATTCTATTTGAATACTTTAAATCTTAAACAATAAACTTGTTAAGTATTTCAAACTTTATACGAGCAATTCTTGTATGCCTTGGTTCGGATCTAGAGCTGACCCCATAAACGTTGTTTAGCCATACAAATTATATGTAGTGAAAAGTTGAGGGTTGGTAGTAGAAGGGTGTAAACTAAGGACCATGTGATTTTTTTAAAATGTCAAATTGAAAAGAAACGGCGAAAGAAACTCCTCAGCCCATCTATTGAATAAACTTAACAATCAAACAAAAAGAGTGTCTGATCTGAGCCCCTAGACAAATATCGGACAAATATATGATATTATGTGCTGTCACGCCAAAAACCTTTCCGCAGGGATTGTCATTTCCGTACATTTTTAAAATAGCGTGAGTGTGAACGGTTACCGCTAAGATCTGATTGGCACGGGTGGAAAAGCTTTCCAGGCGTCCTCATCATTTATACATCCATTTATACTATAATATCCTTTATCCAATAGCTCTGCTTTTACACTGTACCGATACGCTTAATCGGTGACCGGTGCAAGCGCGTTGAAGTCGTGCGCATGAAGAAATGCCCCGGTTCGATGCGCGGCTCGTTAATTTAAATACCTAAGCATCAACACAATAATTCCGTTTAAGTACTTACGTCATGTTCTATCTTACACCTCATTACGATGTTATAATATTTATTATGCACCACAAAACATTACACATTAATTTGTTGATTTGTTTTATAGTTGTTTATATTCTTATCGTTAGTCGTAACCATAGCAGACTACACGTGATTTGGTTCGATGTACCGAAGCGATCTTAATATTTCAAAATAAATAAAAAATGCGATAGTATCTCAAAGATACATTTTTTATACTACTTTTGCTTCGTATTTTGGTGTACTTAAAGAATTTTTTTTTTATTCACTTTATTTATTATACTTTGACCATCTCAATTCGCATTTGACTATGGTAGCGGACTACGGCCTATAGGGAATATTGTATGAGGAGACCGGGACCTAGCAATGGAATAATTATGGGTTGTGATGATAATTGTACACTCGTTATTGTAAATATTCCCGTTTCTTCCACTACCCGTATAAAAATCGTAATATACCCATTGCTTCGAACATGGCAACTCGACTTTATCGTCCATCAATAAAATGTAACACAAATGAAAATAAAACATTAAATTAGGTCAATGACGACGACGCTGATGTTAACGAATTAGTTAACGATCAGCAAACATGTAAACAAACTACAGAAGCCATTCAACAGATCGCCATTGTTATTAATATTGCGCCGTGTGAAGTGACGCCAGAGCACGTTGATGTCGAACGCAAGGACCATGGGCCGACTGCTCGCCGTCACGTAACCGAGTAACGCGTCACGCTTGTCAATAAATTTGACAAACATCTATGTGATGATTTAAAGTATTTAAACTATCCTACAAACTACTTTGGCACTCATATATTGCTATGTAACATTGCATTTCTGAGCAAGTGAAATGAAGCGAAAAGGAATTGAACATAAAAGGATTGAACTCAGCAGCTGAGTTCAATCCTTTTCGCTATCACTTGCTCAGAAATGCAATGTTACATACTCGTAGCAATATATAACCTCCTACTTAATACAATATCTCAATATCTTATTCTATCTATCTTTGTAGAATAAGTTTTTTTTTATATATTAATGGCGAAATTAATATTTTTTTCTTTCTTTCTTTACAATATAAATTAAAATTATTTTCAACAGCACAAAACTATGTATTAACTTTTAAGCATATCGTGCTGATTCAGATACGTTTTGAAGTTTCTCCCTACGAGCTATTTAAGGATTTCTTATTAAATTATTGTATACACATGCTACCCAAATAATGGAAAAATAAAATGGCGACCTATTTAAGCATAATTCATACCGTAAGATTTAGCGTTGTTTAGATAATGATAAAGCATAATTTATGGGAACTCGTTGTTAGATCGACAACAATGACTAACCAGCCTAGATAACCGTATTTAAATAAACAAGACAAACATATTTATCAAACTTAACTTGTGTTTTGTGCCGTGCTACGAGCTTCACAAACTTATTTAGGATCTTCAAAAGGTTGCATTTTTTTGCGTGAGTCATGGAAAATTTCCTTTGTACACTAAAGATCGGTGTGAGATACACAATTGGCTGTTTCATTCGATGGTCACGAATAGTTGTCCTTGAACAAGTGACGCCAATTCGAGTCGTAATTTCTTCTTAAACTGGCCGGTCACGTAGTCGAGCCTTTTGTTTACTGTGAAATTTATATTCACCACGCGATTTTCAAAATTTCGTTTCGATTTATGAAATATATAATACGACATATAAATAATGCACAATAAATTGACGCGGTCTAACTTTTTGACGCGGGTAGACGTAAAGAAACATTAGTTTGTACGAGTTAATTTTTTATGACATTGTCTACGTTGTATAAACAATGCTTAGTTCGTCTTTTTTATCTGAAGGAACGATAGCTAACCAACCAGTCGGGAGACAGCTCTGAGCAAAGTAAATAGACATGACCTTGGGTATGTTAAGTGCGCGATTTCACGATAAGACGCCTTATCGAGGCGGTATAAAATTTATACCTCCCGAGCGAGAGTCGTTCACCTTGCACATTGTCAAATGGGGTTGCATAATACGAGTACACCGACCTGCGTAACCATGTCCCAGTAGAATCCGTCGAGCGTAGACTTGCCATGTTGATGCTGCCGGCAGAGGGCGGGCCAGAGGCCAGCGCGGACGGGGCTGTTGATGGGCCACGAGTTCTCCCTGATGAGGAGCTTGAGCTCTCGCTTGCGGCCCGGCTGGAGCAGGGGCTGGACTTCATCGAAGGTCTTGAGGGGCGCCTTCTTGCCTGCGAATAAGGGTGACGGTAAGCACTGCGTCCAGACAGGCGGGGGACTAGCCGGGGCGAGGGAGTCGGCGCTGGGCGCTCGGAACGCGGCCGGTTCTATGTACATCGCAGTGGTTGCGCGGGGCACATGCTTCCTGTGCGCGCGCGCCTGCGGCACTGCCGCCAGCCTCCGAGCTGCGATAGCACGCCCCGGCTGTCGGCGGTCGGCGGTCGGCTGTCACACTTCGATTGTTTATCTCACCGTGTAAACGCCGCGCCGGTAAGATTGACTACACCGAATATAATCCGTGTCACCCACCCATACGAGGAACTAAATTTTGACTAAACACAAAAAATATATTTACGAGAAATTAGCCCATAATAAAATTTAAAAATAGTAATTTACGTTTACTGAATATACATCTAAAATGTACATGCAAAACCTTATAATTAGCTTAAAACTGTGTTAATAATTAAATACGTAATAAATATGACAGGATTATAAACATGCTCGCATGAAAATTAGCTTCGTGACTTCATGTGTTGATTAAAGGCAATTTAAATAAAATAAAAAAACATCACATATCGTCCAAAAAATGTAAACAACTTCTCTGTATCGGAACGGCACCGTGCACAAATTATAAAAATAGTCATTGAATTATAGCAAAAACGCACGCAGCGGCCTGGACGCGAGCCAGAGTCCGCCCCGCGGCAGGCGGGCGGCGGGCGGCGGGTGACGGTGATCCATGCATAAATACGAACAACAATTTTGACGAGCCTTTGTTGACAAACGGGGACCGTAAATCCATTTCAACCGTAGCTACGCCGGTTATAGCTGTCCGTAGTTTTAGATTTAGCACCAGTTCCACAAACCCAACCGGGCTTTGAATAGATCTGGACTGAGGCTGCGGCGAGAGTACGCGATGTTTTATACGTGAACCTGATTCATTTGTGATATTTGTTAGCGGGAATATTGCATGATAGATATTTGTCATAGGAATCGACTGCCCTGGCACGACATCGTGTATGGGAATGTTTCTTAGAGCATTTTCGAATTCCATTCATGTTACCGCGTTACTCTCTCTAAAAGGAATAATGAGCCACGTGGACCACAACACTACGAATTAAGATGATACCGGGATGTTCCAACAAAACCGAAAGTTACAAATGCGGTGGTCAATCTCAATCCTCAGCGGAACAGAAACAACATACACGTGTCAATTCCAAATAAATGATCATGGCAGCACTGAAAACTTTACGCCAGATGGTCCACGTTTGTTTGCTACGGCCATACACATGGAAACGTTAACTAATATTCGTCTTTATTTGACTTCCAAATAGAGTAGAGTATCAATACAATTCAAATCTGGATGATAAAAGTCAATTGTAATGAACTTATTTATGAGGATGAAAGTGTATAAAGAATATTATTCCAATTTAGAATGATACGGGTACTCGTGAGGAATAATTCTGAATGCCGATATTCCGACCCAGTTACGGATCGTGAATATCGAGATCACTATGCTTTGACCACGAGAAATATGTATATTCCAACGTAGTACCAGTTTTAAATCAAACGTTATTTCAGGAACCACACATCGTTCCTATACAACATACAACACATGGATCATGAGCACAACACTCAGAAAGCCTAATAAGAAAACTTTGTAGTACATTGAGAATGACGAATTTCTTGTTAAACGTATCTACCCTTGAAGTATTACAAATTATTAGCGTTGCGTTGTAATACAGTAAGAAGCATTACAAAGTAAATCAATTTAGGATTTATGAAGACGGTCAATTTGAACATAACTTACTGGTTAGAGTTACATTATAATTTTATTCGATACAGTAAGATGCTGTTGGGCTCAAATGTCCTCTTATACACAACATGAGAGGCCACAGTCAACCACGCTGGCTAAGTGCAAGATGGCATATTTCATACCTCAGGCCATAGCATCTGAAGGCATGTTTAAATAATTGTGTTTCACGTATTCGAACCCAGCTCTACTGCCCAGGAGATTTCAAGCCACTAAACTACAACGACTTTTATTTTATTCTATTCACAACAAAACGTTATTTCAACGAATGCTAACATACCAAAGTAATTATTATTAAAAACGCGATACTGAAAAACAAAAACAACATTTGAAGACACACTTCCACAGCAAAAAATAAATCTAACATTATCTATCTTTATAATTATGATAATGTTGTGTTATCATAGACCAATCTAACTGATAATATTAGATCGAATTGCCATCTTCAAAAATAACACTATCTGAAAATCATTCAGTTAACTCGTGTGTTACAAATGTTACCTTGCTGAGTAAAAACATTAAAAAAGTAAACTACATGGGACTAAATAGACCACGCGGAATTACTAGTGTTAAGTCGAACTATAACGTCTGATAACGCGAGGTTATCTTGCCGCAGTCTCGAAACACGTTTATAGTTAACTATGTAGTTTGACTCTAAAGCCCGCAGTGATCAAGCATACCGATTTACGCAAACTGTGTATTAAGTGTCTTGAGTTTAATAAGCTTACAAAGTTATTAAAAGGTAAACAAAGGCAGAGGGGAGACTATGCCAATTAATATTCAAGTCCTAGCCGTATTGAGCTGTGATAGCCCAGTGGTTTAAACCCTGTTCTCCCGAATGGTCGTGCGAACGAGTCCAGCACATACCAACAATTTCTAAGTTTTGTGCGTATTAGAAATTAATTATCACTTGCTTCGGTGAAGGAAAACATGTTGAGGTAACATGCACACCAGAGAGTTCTCCATAATGATCTCGAAGGTGTGTGAAGTCTGCCAACCCGCACTTGGCCACTGTTGTGGACTTTAAACTCTCTCGGTGTGAGAGAAGACCCGAGCTCAGCAGTGGGACAATTATGGGTTGGTATGTTCTGTTATACCATTATGTTATGTATGGTATGTCTAGCTATACTGCGAAATCGAGTTATAAAGATAAAAACTAGTATAACTTTCGCAACGATAATTATACCTTATATATAACTTAGGAAATCTGTAATAGCCAATAATTCATGTACAGCGCCGAGTTGTGATGTATTTAAATATATTAGTGGCCAGTGACCACAAAACCGGATACAACTTCGAAGCGCTAATTACATATTAATGCTTGCGAATTAAAAATGGAGTCTGACATATTCGTGTGTTTGAGCTACGGAGCTGCCACGAAATGACTAATTTAATTAGCAGTTAAACTATAATTTAAGGAATGGTGATGTTTATGTAATTGCCCGACGAAGTAATATACGAAACAAATGGTAAGCAGTTCATAGCACCAAATTCAGCACCGATGCGTTGCCGACAATCCCCAAATTGCATATTATCTATACAAATAAATAAAATTGGAGCGTCTGTTGTAATATTTAAATAAATAACCACTTTTTATTACATGCATGTTGTTTTTTCCGGCTAATCTCTGAAACGGCTGGACCGATTTTGATGGTAGAGGAGGTAGAAGTAGAGGAGGACGAAGGAGGAGGATTTACAATCGTTATTTAAACATCATAAACATTATAATTTAAGGGACCTAAAACAGTGCCTTGGGGAACGCCAAAATAAAATTGTTGTTATCATTAGAATTCATTAGATCAACAAACAGATTGTTCACGGAAACTTTTTAACATCGCTACTCATTCGTCATCGCGATTGTTTAATTAGTTTATCTTCTAAGCTTTATTAGATAAGCCGCATATACGTAACATTAATTTATAACAACAAGTTAATTGTAGGTAGCATGTATAATATTTCATCTATATGTATTTATTTGCGTTTGATTTTGTATAAATACATTCTCATTGCACATTATTTATTAAATAAAGAGAAAGATGGTGTATCTAATGATCACGGTGTATCCTTGTGTGTGAAGAAACGATTTTCTTTTTAAAATATGAACCTTTTATGATTACTGATTAATCAGACAAGCATGAACAAGTCGCGTAGTATCGTTTTCCCATTTCCACAACGGAACTAACGTCGTTGATGATATCCCCGTCGTAGTTAAAACGTTTGTGACCGTACGAGAGGTCTGAGTTCAATCCTGTGCATATTATAAAATTATTTTCAAGTACTTTGATGAAGGAAAACATCGTGAGGAAATCTAAATACCTAAGAGTTCTCCATAACGTTCTTCTAAGACAACGCTACAGAGAAAGCTAATACTTACACAATTATCTGCAACATATACATATTTATGACACACTAAATGTAAGAAAACCGCGATGACTCACCTTTGTAATTTAATTTCACTTCTTATTACAGATCACGTCAAAATAAGGCGGATAATGCGCGGGAAGACCGGAACCTTAACACAAATTAAATTGTTGAAACAATTAACTTAACTGATTCATTACGAACTGAGTTTTCCGCATTTGAAACTCATTTCAAATGCTTTAGAAACCTAGCTTGGTGAAGTTCGGGTTCTTTCTTTTTTTTTTAATAAACTAGCATGAAGCAGTGGACTAGCATTTGCACGTGTAACCACCCCCGCCAGCCTAAAATGTCTCCGTCTAAAAAAAAGAGACAACAAACTTTTTTGCGCGTATTAGACAAAGACAAATACAGTTCCTTCATCTCCCCTCTCTTTCTATTAGATGGACACTCGCATTCACTTGCCTATTCAAGTATAATAATTCTATGGTAAAACCATACGTCCTGACTGCACCGGGTAACTTATCAGCTACATCGAGTTGTTTATAACGTTAGCAAACTAAATTATCGTTTACCGACATCTAGCGTGATAGGTGGTAACGAATTGCAATTAAATCCTTGACGATTGACGTCTGAGTAATAGATACGCGTTGATACGGAGAGATGTCACCGCTGGTTTATCTGATTTGTAATCGCTACAACTGTACGCTCACTCTTGCGCCTACACAAAAGGTACGTACACACTATCCTATATTTCGGACACTTCCAAATAAAACATATTTTATTTATTAACTAGTAAACCCGGCATACTTTTTCCTGCAAATTTTAAATAAAATGTTTGTCCTTTATTATACATGTTTTTTGCTTTGAGTTTCTATTAGTTACAAAGTGTAATGTTAGTATCTATATTAGAAGTTTCGACCAACGTTAAGGTATATCGAGCTAATAAATGAGAAGCCTTTAGGCTAAATCTTTCTAATAAATGTTTGCATAGGGTCTTGTCTATATTTTTAAACTATGCGTCACAGATTTCCTAACTATGAAGTTAAGAAAATTACGTAGGAATATATAATGCTTTAATATCATCGAAATTGACAATCTGTTTCCGAATTATTATTTTTTTACAGATATTTTCATAAACCGATATGCCGGAATAAAACGTGTGATGCTTGATACTTTATAATACTTTATACTATATGGCGCGTTCCGGAAAGTAACGGATCGTGCGTGTACCGCTTTATAGCAACCTACACATGATACGAGATTGTTGATTAGAAACATGCGGAAGACCGTCACGTCAATGTTGTTGTTGTTTTCACACTTATTGTAACAGTAAAAGTTAAGTACAAAGTAAAACATTATCTATGGCCAATTAAATATTACTAGAGATCGCCCAGTGGTCGAAATTCGACCATAATAAATTTAAATCATAAGTTATTTAATAAAA